>OMNN01097903.1:0-52556 GCA_900302755.1 Chromis chromis
TATATATATATATATATATATATATATATGTGTGTGTGTGTGTGTGTGTGTGTGTGTGTGTGTGTGTGTGTGTGTGTGTGTGTGTGTGTGTGTGTGTGTGTATAATGCTTTAAATGAAATCTACAGTAGCAGTCAAGGTTTATTCGTCTGCAGTCTTAATTTTAAAATGATAAATAATATGTTAAAGAAGCTTAAAAAGAAAAATATAAGTTTAAAATATAAGCCTGCAATTTACAGTTTTTTGTCCTACTAACATTCAGTTTGTATAAAACTATGTGTAACTTTGCTGCCCTCTGTTCCAGTTGTCCAGTCTGTCCATCGAGGACCAGGAGGACATACAGTTTCCTTACGCCATGAGGGATCTGCCTCCTATGTCCCAGCCCGGTGAACAGCACCAGACCCCAGGCCACTTTGAGGCAGAGGGAACCGAGACAGCAACCAACGGGAGACTCCCCAGCCTTCCTGGGACTCCCCCTCCGACCCGTCCACTCCCCTGTCGCCCCGGTGGCTCTCCAATAGTACCTCCCAGAGCAAATCAGGTAGGACTGGACAGAGAGTTTCATCCCCTGCCGCTGAGGAGGCAGCTTGCCTCTCAAGTGTCTCTGGACTCTCCGCTCAGCCCGGCCTCACGTCCACGCAGCCCCTGGGGGCGCTTCGACCCCTATGACTCTCCAGAGGTGTGTATTTGCTAAGTTACATGATGTCTGTTTTAAAGTTTGCATTTCTTTATGATTCTAAACTTTGTTTCAATAACACCTGTTACTTAATTCGTTAGTACAGCTTTAAGTTCTGACACCCATTACCAAAATATGTGCAGCTGTTTCCAACTTCATCAGCTTCACTTCAGCATAAGCAAGATGAAGTGTTGCTCAATACAGAGGTCAAACATCAACTTCCACATTCAAAGCCTCATGTCAACTTGGTTAACAAGTGTTATCACCTCTGTTCAGCCCTCCAAGTGCAACTTTTCAGAACTTTAAGTGTGAGAGTTTACTGTTTTCTCCTTCCTCTGCTCACTCAGTATTTCTCCCGATGCTTCTGGGTCAGAAACATCGTCAGGGCAGATCCCATGATGTTTTGCAGTGCAGCTCGTAGACGTGGGAGGCAGAGGATGCAGGTCATAAGGGTCATATTGTAATGAGTCTAGGTCAGGCCACAACAGTCGAGGCTGATACCGTGACGACCACGCTGTTCACTAAGAGGGGTGATTAAGGTTATGGCTGTACCACGAGGGAAATATATCTGTGGGGGTGTGACAGGGTTATTGATCACCACCAATGACTGATTACTTAACTAGTTTGAACAAAAGAAAGTCTCAGCACTGTTTTATGTGAAATAACTGACACTGTCGCTCAAGAAAGAAAAACACATTCGCAATAATATACCAGGATTTCTATGCTGTATATTTGAGCTCACCTATTTTATCCTTATGTATAGACAATATGCACAAACTGTATATTCATGTTATGTTTTCTGTCTGCAGGATCAGGACAAGGAGTACGTAGGGTTTGCCACATTGCCCAACCAGGTTCATAGAAAGACAGTGAAGAAAGGTTTCACATTTACGCTTATGGTTGCAGGTGAGTCCCACCTTACTTCTGCTTTAATGCCCCCTCCTATGGGATTTAAAAAACACACATCAAAGCGCACCATCATATTCAATTATCAAGAAAGCTTCAGCTGATAACAGTGTAAAAGTGTAGAGCAACACAGCACTAAGAAATGCCTTCTTCGGTGGAGATTAAAGAACTGACTGCTGGATTAAAAATATCTGTGACTAATGAGTGGGAGTGTGGTGCTGTGGGAAATATACATTTTCATTTTTAGTAAAGGTTTTGTAACCATATGTGTTGAAATAAATGATTCAAAGGATTAAAGTTGATGTATAGCTGCTTGTGATGTCTTACTCATTCTGCTGTGTAGGGGAGTCTGGCCTCGGCAAATCCACACTAATCAACAGTTTGTTCCTCACGGACCTCTACAAAGACAGAAAAGTTCCCAACGCTGAAGGTAAGATCAGTGTAATTTCTCTCTGTTGGAAAAATGAAATTATTAGCTGTTCTGATGCTGGTGCGCGCTTGTACATCTCTGTACACGTCATCAGATTGTTGCTGCCTGTGTACACTTACCTGCACATGTATGTGTCTGCAGAACGGATCAACCAAACAATCGACATTGTCAAAAACACAATCAGCATTGAGGAGAAAGGAATCAAACTGAGGCTCTCCATCATTGACACACCAGGGTTCGGAGATGCCATCGACAACACAGAATGGTGAGGTCATAAGCATTCGCCTGCAGTTTTTTTCTGCTCCTGTAAACACGCTAGCTCAGACAAGACACAGGTTGTGGTTGAATAGTCAAAACAAATTACAGCATACGTCTTTTTTCGAAACACTTTTCCTCAATGGGAAATGTCATGAGGTCAAGGAAAGATGTGAAGGGCTATTCTTGAGGAGATGGGAATGAATCAGACTGCACTTACAGTTGATGTTGTTGATTGAGAGCCTGCAGTGGAATTGTTGCCTTAATGCTGCTGCTGCAAGTAGATGTGGGATGGTGTAATCTATTTTCCTTTTGTAAAGAGTGGACACATTGAAGCGCCTTACTTGGTATTTAGAAACTTCCACCAGCTCTTATCATGGCTGCCAGTTAGATACTGGTAATTTTTCTCAGTTTGGACTGTTCCTAAAGAATAAAGGCTGTTTAACTACAACCACAGCATTATTTTGGTGGCACAACATAGTTGAAAGTAATAAATTATTGTAGACAGGTTCCAAAGTCATGAAACAGACTTCAACTAATGGCATTACAAGCACACATAATAGATTGTTACTTTCAAATAGCTCACGTTATAAATGTCTCCCTCCGCTGGGTTTGCAGTTTACCTCACAGAGATGTTATGTGTTTGCATCAGCTTTAAGCACCTCGAGGACTACATCGACCAGCAGTTTGAACAGTACTTCAGAGATGAGAGCGGGTTGAACAGAAGGAACATCCAGGACAACAGAGTCCACTGCTGCCTCTACTTCATCTCTCCATTTGGCCACGGGTACGCTCACAACATGTCTTACTTCTGCATCAGCCACATATAAAAGTTATTCAGTATGTTTTGGGCATATTTCTGTATGTGTGTGTTTTCTCTCACCAGCCTTCGACCTCTGGATGTGGAGTGTATGAAGGCCTTGCATGAGAAAGTCAACATAATTCCATTACTGGCCAAAGCTGACAGTCTCACACATGCAGAGGTCTGCAGGAAGAAGATGAAGGTATAAGAGCATAAACACAGAGAAATGCTACAGCTCTGAACTAAGACACGTGGTTGGAGTCGCAGTTTCTTTGCTGTAATCATGTATATAAAAGAGTATCTTAACCATTTAGCATGGCACATACATAAAGTCAGTTCTGCAAGTCTGTACTTGTTGCTTTGAGCCACCCTGCTCACAGTGATAATACGAAACATGCTTAAACAGCATCTTTTATTGTGTAAATGTACAATTTTGGCGTGCTAACATTTACCAATTGGCACTAAAGACAAAGTAAATCAGCTGAGGTTGATGGAAACATTTGTTTAGCAATATTCCATCCAATAGATGATTCATTCAAAACTACAAAACAAACAAAAATGTATCCAAAATCTTTGCTTTTAGTCCTTTAATAGGTTCAGAAACACTGGATCTACTTCGCATAATGCACCAGAGTGTCTTTCATTAGACCTTCTCCTCCCTGGTAAACATCCACATCTTTCAAATGTTCTTTTGAATAAACTTGTCTGTGTCAGTATTTCACTGTCAATGTCACCTCAGTCTTTCTGTACTGTTCCCACTGAGAGTTCAGAAGTTGAAGCTCTCCCAACTCTGTAAAGACAGAAGTTTCATTTTTATTCTTCTCTGTGCCTCCACCTCAAACATTATTGTTTCTTTGTGTTCATGCGCTCCAGATCAGAGAGGAGATCAAGCAGTTTGGGATAAACATCTACCAGTTTCCTGAGTGTGATTCAGACGAGGACGAAGACTTTAAGACAGAGGAACACATCCTCAAGGTTGTTCAGCTGACTTCTTGACTTGAAATTCAAGCTTGAAATTTGCATTGAGTTTTTGTCAGTTTGTTTTTGTGGCTTTTCTCCGCAGGACAGCATCCCGTTTGCAGTAATTGGGGGTAACGTACAGATGGAGAGTAAAGGTCGCAAGTACAGGGCTCGCGTCTATCCGTGGGGAATGGTAGAAGGTATCACACTCAAGAGTTTTGAAACATTTCCAAGTTTATTTAAATCTTAGTTTGTGTTTAGTTTGTCTTCATTGTAGGTTTAGCAATTTCTTACTTAGGTAATGTACTTTTATGTACTGCAAAACACATCATATGAGTTGTTTTATTAATATTTGATTCACTTCTACCTTATGATTTGTTCTTGATTGTGTATTAAATTCATATGTTGCTGTTGTTCTGTTCACGTGGTCAGTGGAGAACCCGGCTCACTCTGACTTCCTGCTGCTGAGGAACATGCTGGTGAGAACACACATGCAGGATCTGAAGGACGTGACGCGAGAGATTCACTATGAAAACTACAGAGCTCAGTGCATCCAGAATATGACGCGCATGGTGGTGCAGGAGAGGAAACGCAGGTGGGTGGAGACAGGACGCACACCGGTACGTTTTGACTGATTGATTCCTGTGAGTGAGGTTCTTATTTAGAGTGGACTGCCTGACATTTTAAAATTAAAAGTTCTGGTTATTACTGCTAAAAGAACAAAAAATGTAGATGCTCATGGAGGTTGTGTTCTAACCTGCATGTATGTTTGTGAATATGGGTTTTAGTTTGCGGGAGAAGAATCGAGAGAGGAGCGAGACAGATATTCCTCTGCCGCTGGCCATCGTTGACTCCGAAAAGGAGAGACTCATCTTTGAGAAAGACGAAGAGGTGTGTTTCTCCTCCTCACTCACTCATTTATTAACTCACTCAGTTACAGAGATAATCAGTATGCCAATCTCTGATAATATTTCCTTCTCTGTAGCTGAGGAGGATGCAGGAGGTGCTGGAGAGGATTCAGGAGCAGATGCAGCAAAGCCAGAAAGGAGGCTGCTGAGTCTCCCATAATTCCCTGTGTGAGGAGACAAATGAGGAGCACCCCGGGTCACAGACAGTCAACAAGAGATGGAAATCAGCTTTATTAAAATTAGGCCTGTTTCTGATTGTTTTCACCCAGAGGGCTGTACTACGAAGCAAGATTAATGGGTCTTTTACCCTGCTAGATCAACATGGTAACTTATCCTGCACGACTACTACTGCTCAAAGTTTGGGATGACTGAAGGAATACATTATATCTGCAAACCTGTTGAGCTGTATATTAGTAATCCCACTGAACAAAGCTGTGCAGTTACAGTTGGCAAACTGTGTGTGTCGCTTTGCGTCTTACCTAAATGCATGATGGTGTAAATGTATAAATATGTTTTTATACTTGGCCCAGTCCATTTTACACTGCTGTTACTGCAGCTGATAGAACAAGGATTAGAAAATGGATTGGCCTGTTGGTTTTTATCACAAAGAATATTCAATTGATTCTATTGATTGTATACACTAGACCAGGGGTGTCAAAGTAATTTTAGTTCTGGGGCCACAATCAACCCAATTTGATCTCAAGTGGGCCGGACCAGTAAAATCATAGCATAATAATCTATAAATAACTCCAAATTGTTCCCTTTGTTTTAGTGCAAAAAAGTACAAGTACATTTTGAAAGTTTCATGCACTTATTTTTGTTACATTTCTTAAGGAAATGCAATTTTAACAGTATTATGCCTCAGTTTATCATTTACACATGCATTACAACTTACAGATCACTTTGTATTTACAAAGGCACAAAACATTTAGTCACAGGTCTCTGGAACTAAACAGTATAGTATTTTACTTAACGATTGAAACAACTTGTCTTGCTCGAGACTTAATACTTTGATTTGGACAAAAGCTAAAGTAGGCTAAACTAATAATAATAATAATAATAAATTTTATTTCTAATGCACTTTACATTTGAACAACAAATCTCAAAGTGCTACAAACTAAAGTGAGCATCCTTCATTATAGGACAGTGTCAGACCTAAATGCACTTGTTCAGTATCAAATTTAAATGTATGAAGTTTAAGAGCTCTAATGTGTAGCTGTCATGTTAGAAATAAGCAGCTGAGTGCACTGAGTGGTAAAATACATCCATTATTAGTTTTCTACCAGCATTTCTTCTCTTGCATCATTTGCAGTAACAGCATTTTCTACTGTCATAACTTTATATATCTCAATCAGCATGCAATCAGTTCAGTAAAATAAGAGTAAAATGATGCATCAAAAGCCCCGTTTTATTAGAGCGAGCACAGAGGCTGGTGAAGAAACGTGGTTAACACAGAAAGTATTAATCACTGTTATCTCTGACTTAGGTTTTAGGTCTTGTTGAGCTGGCTAACAGAGAAATCCTGGCTATGTCAAACTTGTTTTGTAGTACAGCCCTCTGAACAAAATGCAGTGAGTGTCTGGAAACATAACCTGAGGTACACATTTCAGCATAAACCCGAGCCTCAAGTAAGCTGACTGGCTGGTTCAGCTCCTGTCATGTAAACTGTCGTGCATGTTTGCAGTCAGAAGAAGTAAGTTACACCTGAACCCCTTTTAGTGTTCAGGAGCACGTCAGCAGGTCAAACTGGCTCAAAGGTGAATTGATTCTAAATGTTCAGGAATGAGTCACTTCTTCTGAAAACATGGCTGCTCTGCTGCTAATTATCCATTTTAATTATATTTATTGTAATTATTGTCTTCCAGAACAACTCCTTTACTGTACCCTTGATGATGCGACACTGCTATCTAGTGGTCACTGTAGTAATGTTGGGTTTTAAATATGTAAACTACATTTTTCATGTTTTATTACTTGTTTTGTATTTTTAATCTCTAATTTTGCTGTTTTGTAAAGACAAAAAAGTAAAACTACTTTCTAAACGCAGCTTACGGTGTATCAGTTTATTAAAAAGCATCGACACGGGAGCAAGATGTGTTGTAAATGTAATAAGATTTATTAAGAATCTTTATTATTTCATCAGCATAATTCTTCATCATTAATATGTTTTATCCATTATCATCATTGTTATCTTAAACAGTGGACAGTTAGATCTAAAAGGCAGCCCAAAGTGTACAGGCGATATATAACTTAAAACTTTCTCCATAGGGAAAACATGTTTTTATATTCATATATAATATCAATGTAGCATGAGGTCCAAGATTCTGCCCACGTTATACAGTATTGTACATGGTCCCAAAAATAAACATTAAAACAAAACCTTTAAACAAAAGGAAACTAAACGGCAATCTACATGCAAAACAAAACGGAAAAGAAACAAGCATTTAAAATTTTAAGATACATACACTCATATGCCAAAACGTGCGTACAATCACAAATTTACAAAACTTTCATACATACATACAAATATTACAAAACTCAAATTTAATATTAGACATTATTCTGTTATCAAGAAAAGAGCAACGGCTTTTTTTTTTTGTTTGTTTTTTACTTTTTCCACTCCATGTCTCAGTCCAACTCACAAAATGGAAAACTTAAAAACATTAAAAAAAAAAGAAGAAGGAACAATTCATGACAGTAAATCTTTGTCTCTTCCATTCGCTCAAAGTGTACGTGTTTTGCCGGAGTTGTCACAGTGTTCAGGAAAACTGAGTATAGGCACACACGATAGCACCCAAACAGGCTCATACCATTTATCACCTCTGTGTAAAAAAATAACCTGCTAGCTACGCACACACACACTCCATCATGCACAGGGCAAACTGTATAACCAAAAAACAGAGCCATGCTACAGGTACGATAGGATTAACTATAGTACAGAATATAAAACATATCGAATACAGTCACATATACAGACATAACATATAGAAACAGCAGAAGGAGCCGATCCACGCAACACTGATTACATACACTGAGGGGAGATTTCATGGTGCGACATGTAAAGGCTGGCAAGAAGGCTGTGAGTATGTGCACATGAACATGCACACAAAGAGAGGTGGGCGCCACAACACATTTTCCAATCTTAAAAAAATATGACACTCATTTTCTAGACTAGAGTTGAAGATTTAGCTTTGTGTTTATCGGACATCACGGCCAAATTAATCTCAGCTTGACTGCAAAAAAAAAAAATGCGGATCTTCGGCCTGATCATTTTTATACCCAAACTTTCCAAAAACCTTTAAGAGTGCAGGATACATTTCGCAATCTTCTCAGAAGTTGGAAGTCTGTCACCAATGCATGTACACTACTGTAACACATTTCTCATCGTTTTTCCAGATTTTAAGCCTTGCAGGTATTTTGTGTTGTAGCCCAAGTGCTGTGTGTGAGTGACATCATTATGAGGTCTGGGGCGAGGCAGCAGAGGGAGCTGTTGCATTAGACTGAAGAGGATGAAAACCTGCATTTCACAACAGTGTGTCGAGGGAACAACATTCATGCGGGACAAAAGGAAACCTGTCACTGAATGTTTGAGAGCAGGTTTCAGGCACCCGCGATAAACAGAGTCTTTCGAACTCTTGACCAAAACAGTCTATAACCAGGGTTGGTTGGTCTGAAAACAGGATGTTTGGCTAATGAACAATCCTATTAAAAGCCAGTCTACTGCAAATGCTAATGAGTTTTGGAATGACTCATTAAGCCCCTTTGCCTCAAACATCACCAGTGAGAACCAACCTGATGTACTCAAATGACCTGTAGGTGTTTGGAAAATCATTTCCTCTCTGTCAAAAGATGCATTCAAGAGCATTGCATTTCTTTAGACCAGAGCGTTTCTCACTGTGCGACAGGTAACCACATCAAAGCTGGAGTGCACAATCTTTTCAAAAAATAAAGATTATCCCATTATACCGGTTTCTAATCCCGAGACGGTTTCCTGTTTCGGAACTACTTTGCTCCAACTTGTTGCTCTACTTTTACATGTGGTTTCATGGCATGACTTCTCCGCATAACAAACACTACTGTGTGTTGAGAAAACCAAGCAATCACTGCCCTAATTCCTCCTGTTAAACCCTGTCCCTCATTTCTGGAATAGCTCTACTGTTCTGAAAAAGAGAACCCAAAGGGGGAGTGGATAAATAACTCCTGTGTTGCACACATCATCAGAACAGAATCTCCTGTAACAGATGCTGCCCCTTTTCTTCTCCTTTGCCTCTCAGAGTGTATCCGGTTTTATTATTGCATACACAAATCGTTTTTCTTAAACTATCTGCGAGGTGTTTAAACAGTAACTTCATCTCTCAAGTGCTGTACTTGGATCCAGGCAAAAGCAAAGGAAAATTACCTTAAGCAATATAAAATAAAGAATTTTCCTTTCAACAGTTATGCCGAAGGCAAAAAGTGAACAACTGCATCAGTAAGTGACAACACTTCAGCTCTATTTAGCCGACTGTGTAATGTATTTGGATCAGTGAGACCGCTGAGCTCCCTCCTACTGCTCTCCAACACATCAGTGACGTTTCTCCACGAACTGTCCCACATGACCTCATGAATATATCAATGTAAAACGGGCGCACGCTGTATCACTGCGGCAACAGCCCAATGACGACTTATCTCTATTGTGTTTTCCTTCAATGAGTGAATGGATAGTTAAGGTAAATCCTTGATGCCTGAGTGTGAACTGAGCTTATTATGTTAGTGCTTCTGTTTGAAAAGGAAGGAGAGAAGGAAGGAAGAAAGGTCAGAGTTCCTGTCTTTGCAGCGGAGACAAACGTCACAGTCTCATTTTCACAAACAATGGCCTGACACACCGACTCTGCTTTAATGTTATTGTTCACAAACTAACAGAGCTGTGACCAAAATACCTCAGGAGATATTCATCACAAAATGTCCAGAAACAGTTGATGCTTTTTGTAAATTTTCTGCCAGAGATTCTCTGCTGTTGATTATTGACAGGAGTATGAAAACTCATCCAGAGGTTCTGAATCTTTGTCTCACTCTCCCGTCTCCCATCCATCAGTCCATCAAATCTTTTCTTTACTTTCTCAGGCCAGTTTGAGTGTGCTGACAGGGAAGGTTGGGACTGTAACCATGGTGACAGGGTTGAGGACAGCGGCCTGTCCAACCAGCTGGGGGTGGGGCGCCAGCACTGCTGTAGGTTTCCCTAGCGATGGGCTCCCCTGGCTCACCACGGTTGCGCTGTTCACCTGGGCTCCATTAGTGTTAGCTTGAGGATTAGCCTGGACGTGCGGCAAGGTGTGGTGGGTGAAGGTGTGGGTGATGTGACCCACCATGGTGGGCTGGGAGACAGAAACGCCCTGGGGGTAGAGAGTCGGGAGGTGGGACGTCAGGGGAGCTCCCAGGTGAGCCACCGGGTGGACGGTGATGTGTCCGATGGGCTGGGCGGCAATTTGCTGGTGAGTGGCGGTGGCAGGGGCAGCTGTAACTGCTGTGATTGGCTGAGGGGTAGAAGAGGTGGGGCCTGGTGAAGGAGCGATGTGCGTTAGGTGTTTGTGGTTGGCTGGAAGGGCGTGATTGACAGCCTGGATGACTGACGGGTGGGAGACGGCAGCGTGAGCGATGACGGTGGGTTGGACCTGCATGGCTGGAGGCTGAATAGGGTGAGGCACCGGCGGAGGGGGCGGACCTGGAGCCGGAGCAGGTGCAATGGCTTGAGGCAGAGTGGGGCCGGAGGGGGTGGGGGAGGTGAGGACTCCGGAGAGAGGCAGAGTGGCGTGCTGGATTGACAGGTGAGGGGTGAGGATTGGCTGGGCCTGTATGATGGGAGGTGCTGGTTTGGGAACAGCCGTGGGAGCAGGAGGAGCAGGAACATCCTCATCCATGTCCTGCTCATAGTTATCTTCTCCTTCTGTAGACCAGACAGGAAACTGTTAGTCATCATGACATGATCTAGTGAGAAAGAAGCAGCACCATGTGTAGGAACACTGTGTGTATATGAATATTCATGAGAATATTAAGTTCAAAGAGACACAGTCAAGACTTGATTTTACCACTACTTTCTCCCCCGTGCCTCCCCTTCTACTAAAACTCTGCTATTCTCTGCTGTTAGATTTCTTGTGAGTCTGTATAAAAAAGGGTGAAATGCCTGAAATGTTTATAGGATAGATATTAGGGAAATTTTAGCTTGACATATCAAATACTATTAAAGATAAAATAAATCCAAAAATGATGACAATTAACACTGAAGTTTTCTTCTTCTTTCCTCTGTCTTTAATACTTTCTGAGATATTGTCGTTCAAAAATGGCCTCAAATTACAGGGTTAGAAAAAATGTGCTTAAGGTGGGTCAACGAGAAATTTTTTTTAAAGTTATCTCAGAAAGTACTTGATAGTTCACAGATATCTTTTTACATATCCAGAAATTATGATAAAAAGGTTTCAAGCAAATCAGAGGTGGTCAAGCAGAAGGCCTGATGATCTGAAATGGAATAACCCCAAAGTCTGCCTGGGAGTTGTTGCATCCCATCCCTTTACCTGAGGCGGTGGACGTGGAGGCCTGGTCGTCCTCAGGCTGGATTGTCTGTCGGAGGACTCTGTCGATCTCCATGACGTCCATGCACTGGCTCAGCTCGTTCTTCAGCTCGGCCAGCCGCTGCTGTGTAGCGATCTTCTCTCTCGCCAAACGCTCCATCTCGTGCTCGTACTCCTTCTCTTTACGCTTCAGAGTCTTCCAGGGGAAACATAGATAGCAGAGGAGATGAGGATTGTTAGTCGGTGTGAAAACACTGAAAACCTAACTTAACAGACAATCTGGCAAATGCATACTCTCAAATTGTCAAATAAAAGCCTACATTCAGCTGAAGCTGCTGTTTGACAAACAAATATATTTTAAAAAAAGCATCTGCTGAAAAGGTTCACATTGAATTGAATAAAGTATGCACAATGTTGATCACTACAGCATCATTTCGAACAGTAAATCAACAGTACGTCCAACCTTACTCTGTAGCCGAGTTTAATTTTTAACAAAGAAAATTCTGCCCACACTTCAGTACTTCCTGTGTTCTTAGGAAAAGCTTTAGGGGAAGTAGAGAGATTACTTCCCCTGAAATAGAAGAAATATTTTACGTTATGTAAAATATGGGGGGCAGTGTTGGCGCAACAGGTTAAGCCCCTGACTACTGATCAGAAGGTCAGGGGATCGAACCCCACTGCGGCCACTGTTGGGCCTTTGAGCAAGGCCCTTTACCCCTCACTGCAAGGGGATTAATAAGGTTAAATTATTATTATATTCAGTTTTATAAGGGCATTTATGGAGTGTACTAGAGTATGTTTACATAATTTCAATTTTCAAATAACACCATATTTCTCTACTACTGTACATTGCTGTAGCACTCCTCGCCTTCTGTTTGACTCAAGTGACAAAATAATTGCGGAATGCGTATTAGCTGCTAGGCAGGCGTTATGCAAATGTATTACATGGTGACATAAATAAGAAGCAGAAGAAGAGCCAGGACCTAAAACAAGGTGTTTCAGTCAGGTGAAGAGCAGCGTTCCTTTGGTGTGGACTTTGTATGTTTGCAGACCTTTGTACAAAAAATACACTAAAAGGAAGGGACAAACCCAAAAAGCACAATACGGGCTCCTTTATGTGAAACAGATAGGGAAAGAGTTGAGCTTTTATCAATAGCCAACAGTCAAGCAACAGGAGGTCATAAAAAAGGCAAACTTCCTTGTTTCGTCTCTTGTTAATAATGACAAGGCAACTATTTCAGAATATACCTTATGTGGACACTATGAAGCTTGAATTAGCTGTAATTATCCACAGCCCAAAGAACTGGCATTGCAACACAAAAAAAGAACCAACTTTCTTTCACTTTGCACTCTTGAGCAAACATCTCATCTGTGCTATCCCAGTTTCAAACACCAGCAGGAAGGCTTGCATGCAAATTCAAGCATGCCCACACGACTTCTGTGGGTGTGATCTAATTACTTAAGCTCCTCCCATTTCCTGGATATCAGACTTGTTTTTCAAGAGTGGCAGAAATCACCTGCTGTGTATTTTTACCACCAAACACAAACACCAAAATTCTGATGTCACTGGATTAGTGACTGCCACAGTCTGAATGAATACTCTGTCAGGAAGCTGTGTGTGTGTTTCTTGATAAAAATTAAATGAGGGAGAGAAACACGTAAAGAAAGAAAACTTGACAGAAAGATTTTTTTTTTAAAGAGGGCAGAGCTTTCCCAGCCTTACGACACCATCTCTGTGACCCAGTTTCTGTGTGGGTCAGCTGATGCATGAACACCAAACAGTACAGCAGGCTAAGGACATTAATGCAGATTACAAGGGAGGGCTGAGAGAGGGCAGGAGGGAGAGGGGAGGTACGGGAGGAAAATGGGTGGGTAAAGAAAGGCAGGGGGTGGAGAGGTGGAAAACAAGGGGAAAGGGATTACATGGGTAAACAGAAACCAGTCAAATGCTGGTTTTCCTATGTGTAGCTGGTTTGCTTCATTACAACACTGCAAACTAAAGATCAAGCTGAGTTTCTGATGAGTCAACATGACTAGTAAAAAAAATCCTTGGCAGACAACAGTTTCCTGCCCTACTGGTGCAATAAAAAAGAGAGAAAATGAGGCCAGAATTACAAGAGAGAAGACGGAAAATGAGCATATGGGGACACAGGATCCTACTACCGGACACTCACTTCAGTGAGCAAAGCTGTTTACTCTCCGTGGGTACGTGATGGCTTCACACGCGAGCCCACTTTCCTCGCTGCTTCCGTCCAAATTCACAGCCCCACCAGACCTGGTGAACTCCTACATCACTTAACACCTCAGCAACGCTCATCCAACACCCTCCCCTTGATGCGTTTCCACACTTACAGCCTTTTCCCATGATGTATGGGCAGTTTTTAGAGGTCATGAGTGAAGGGAAGGTAGTGTTGGAAATGACAGCAAATCAGTTCCAGCATGTGACATTTACAAAATTACGTCTTTGAACATATGACTGCACGGTCTTGCATTAATGTCAACTTTCTGCCTTTGATTTCTTGTCTTTGTGCACACTTACTGAATAAACTCCATCTACTAGACTTCAACACACAGCATAACACTTGTGATACACAGTGACACAGTGATTCTTTGAAACACAAAGATTTCTTGGTTAAAGCTGCCCACAGAGGAACTACAACTCCTTCTCAAGTGCGCATGTGCATCTATGAACATCATTTCAAGGTCCTCCCATACAAACCCAGACACCATTAGTCCTCCAGTAAATCACCAAGGAAACAGCTGCCACCCATAGCCGTTTCCTTGGCAACCTCATCTGTAAGGATTTTGTGGAAAACATAAGAAGCCATCTAATTGGGTGGAGCACAGGGGCAATTACATATAAGGAGTGATGTGACTGGAGGTTCGCCAGTCAGCAGCCCTGCATCCCTCCCAACCCCCTCCTCTTCTACGATTCCATCCCACACTCCTTCTCCTCCTACTCCCCCATCTATCACTCCCTCAACACCCTTCCCCCCTTTTTTACCCTCCTCCCGTGCATCATCTATGGCTGCTTTATCCTTCCTCTTTCAACACGTCCTTGCTAAAATAAAAAAGGTGAAAATGACTCGAGTGTGACGATATTTGACAGGTGTCGTTGCCTTGATCACATATGCATCTGTTGTCTGACATGAGGACGAGGCCGATGAGTGAAGGCAAACAGTGTCAGTCCTGCAAGCTTCCACTGGTGCACCATCATCAGAGACCATTGAAAAAAAGATCAATATAATCAGAATCTGATTGGTTTAGTCTTGTATGACACACATCATGCAAACTCTTCCATGCAGACAAACGTGGAAGAAGGACCGACGACAGCGCCGTGGCCACCTGCCGCCTGTTGCCATGGTTACCAAGTGTTCTAAAGGCGAGGGACAGCAGGGCAACGCAGGACAAGACGTACAGTGATGAAGAGACGAAAAGGCAGAGACAGACAAAGAAACGCTAAAATAACTGTTGCAAACCTAGTCCACCGTTATGACCATGGACACGCCGCTGCACTGCTCGGTTACTGTAAACGGTACCTGTCGCTGTCTCTCTGTCTCTGCAATCTGGAGGTGCAGAGCACATTGAAGCGAGAAGCTGTGGTGACGTCATTGGGCTTGCGCTAGCCATGTGCTCAGATGTCACATGGCTCAGGGAGGGGGAGAGAGACTGAGGTTTACAGGTTTACATGAGGAGAGGAGAAAAAAGACGGGGCGGGTGTGTTTACATGCGCACCAATATCACGGTTTTTGAGGCGTCTGTTGCACATGTAAACAGCATAACGGAGACTTTATCATGATTTTGAGAAAGCTACGTAAATCACCTTGAGTACTGTGATATTACCCAGAATACTGTGTCATGTAAATACCTTTTACTGGTTTCTCAGTTATGAACATCCGTTTTTTATGCTCCATGTAATTTTTTCTAATAATTTAACCTTTATTTATCCCCTTGGGGAAATTCAACTTCTGCATTTAACCCATCTTACTATACATACAAGTAGCAGGAGCAGTGGGCTGCCGCGGTGCAGCGCCCGGGGAGCAGTCAGGGGTTAAGGGCCTTGCTCAAGGGCCCTACAGTGGCCGCAGTGGGGGTTCAATCCTCTGACCTTCTGATCAGTAGTCAGGGGCTTAACCGTTTGCGCCACCACTGCCCAACGCCATATCTTGAATATGATCAAAAACAGGGTAAGACTCAAAACCAGGCTACTCATGTGCATGTAAATGCAGTCACTCATCTATAATAAAGTCCTCTGATTATATTATAGATCAAAGAAAAATGTACCAGAATCAGGATATAGAGAAATACAGAGCATAGCGGAACAACTCACTGGGTCTGACATGATTAACATTATAACTTAAATCATTTAAATGTGATCTTTCATATAGTAGCCATCTCGTGATCTTGGAAAAGCATTCCTATTAATATTGTGACACTGCTTTTAAGCGTATCACCCAACTAATCTCTGCAAAACAGTATGGCCTTGAGGAAACACTGTGCACAATAATTGCTCACTCACAGCTTTGTGTCTACTAATAATTATTCTGTTTCCCACAGAAACACTGTTAAATTCCTTTCTGGCTGACAAAGATCCAAAATCAAAAATCATTTTTAGAATCAAATCAATTAATTAGAAAAGCAGCACATTGTCACACTTAACTATGAATATTTGACATTTTTGCTTGTTAAACTTTTTGTCGACCACCTAATTGATTCATTGACTGACTGTTTCAGCACTAGTAGCTACTACCAATATGTACACAACTGGGATGTTTTTTCTGAGGTTAGTGAATAAAACAACCCATCCCGACACTACTTTTAAAACATGAAAACTTTATATAAGCTGTGCAGTTTAGATTCCCTCCGCAGTAGCTCACCTCTGCCTCATAACAATACCATCATCATTTCCTGTCAGAGGTGGCTTCCCTCGAGTCTGGCCCGTGATCTTGCAGCCAGTCGTGTTTTGAACAAGTTCCTCTATCTCACGGCCTAATTTGGCTCCTTCCAGTGACTCTCCATTGCGCATTTCATTAAACTCAATATTTTGAAGCTTCTACTCCACCAGAAAAGGAACCACTGCATCAACACTAGCTCCAGGCTGCCAGTCATGTCTGTCAACGTGTAGAAATCCTCCCTCATCTACTTCTACTGAAAACTCACCTCTTCAGGGTATATATTCCCCTCCCCTACTGTACCCACAGCTCCACCCCCCCATGTGAAAGCACAATACACAGAAAATCTTTCTAGACAAAAATGTTACTCCATTATTTCATGTTATTCAGTTCTTGGGACAACCACTCCTCAGGGTTTTTCCGGCACAGAGGAATGTTTGGTACCTCCCCAAAGAGGTTTTTGTCAGCAGCAGAAGAAAATTACCAACTCAATTCAAATCCTCTCTGAATGTGTTTCATTTATCAAACAACTGTTGACAAGTAGAACCTAAACTATAATATGACATGTTTCACTTCCAGCAGTCAGCTTCCTTTTCATCCACAGCCGCTATATTTTAGAAATTAAGCTTGCACTGGATAAGCCAGCTAAGATGCATAGTTTTGACCGTTCAGTTTCTAGCTGTCCAGTTCAGTGGCCTCTTTAGTCAGGTTAAGACCAAAATATGCTACTGCATTGGTACTACCAGGTTCCCAGACACATCTACTTGTTGTATCATCTGGTGCCACTTGGAGGCTGTCAAAAATAATGTAGGTGACTCTTTTTTGTGTTTGTCCTGTAGTTGGTCTTTTTGTTTTGCCCCATGCTGCAGAAAACACAGAAGTCCTAGTAGAGTGTAGTGAGATGAAACTGATCAGCAGCCACAGGCAGTGCTTAGAAACACACACACTGTTCATCATACTAAAAGGACTCTTTCCGGTTCGAGGCAACCTTTCAACCATTCAGCAATGGCTCAACGGTGGCCCACACAAGTGCATCTCTGCAGTTTCTGTATTGGTTGAACTCCCATAAGAGCCACGGAGAAAACAGAACCATAAATACGCCTTCAGTTGCCTCCTCCTAGTGCTTCTCCACATAGTGAGTGGAAGAGTAGGTGGCGGTTTACACGTTCAATATTGATTTGTAGTCTGCCAGCAAACCAACACAAAAATACAGATTTCTGCATAAATACAGTAACACGGACTGACTGCCTTTACTGTATGTGGGCTGATCATGGTTACCTTTTTGCACAGTCAACCCACAAAGGCCCATTCTGATCCAGGAAAAAACCCTAGTCCCTTCTCTATTTCATGCTGCGGGCACTACAAGACGACAGGATGGTGTAAAAAACATTTCAACTGGTTAAGACAGTCAGTGTAATGTTTAAAATGCAGACTAATGTTCTCAAGAAAAAGTGGGTTTGTCATTGCATTGTGCAGACTCAGAGGGACATTTTATTTATTCACCACCTTTTCATAGGCTCGGTCACTACTATTTGGCAGACGCCGTATCACTGTCACAAGAGACTAACCACCACAAAACAGTTTAACGGCTAACAAAACAGGCATTGTGAATCAATTACACTCAACAAAAGCCTGCATTGTTCCCAGAGCTCAACCAATCAATTCACGACCAGAGAAAGATTAAAACAATAAGATGAAAAACAAGAACCCAAAATATTGTGGACCACACCAGAATGTGGGAGTTTGCAGGGAACAGTGAGAAAACAAACCTCTCCTCACCTGTATGTAACGTAGAGCGCTGCGGAGAACGCTGAGGTTGGAGGTTTTCTTCTCATCCACATTAGGAACATTCTTCTTCAGCGTTTCAAAACACTCTTTGAGGTGCGCTCGCCTGAAGAGTCAGAAATGAGAGTCACACTTTTGATACGGCTGTCATTTGTGAATATTTATTATTGAGAGCTGCTTGAGAGGTTAACCAATCGTTTGTGGTTTTTGAAGTGACCTCATAACCTCAATTTTGCAAGCTATAGAAGGATTTTATGGCTCTCTATTAGTTTAGGAAATGCAATGACCTTTGAGCTCGTGTTTCATAACAACTCCACAAACACAAAAATGTATGTGTACATGAGCAAACAATAAAACAGAGCTACTTTCCATAATTTGTTATTGTTAAAGACTGACAAGCAACAAGGGAGATGTTTGTATTATGACTAACCTGTTTTTTTCTAGTTTATTATGCACTTCTCTGGTCCCCGCCCTGAAAACGAAAATACAAACGGTCAAATATATCCGTAAACCAATCCACGCCCCTTTATTAACTTTAACACACACACACACACACACACTCACACACAAACTGACCCTCCTGGTCTCCTCTTCCCTTCCATCCCCCTCATGTCCTCCATCGTCACTCCATTAGGCCGCGGCTGAGACGTGGGTGGAGCTTGATGGGGAACCAGTGCATGTTGAGAGCCAGAGCCATTAGTGCTGATGGAGGTTGGGTACTGAATCTGAACCTGAGGCTGTGATTGGTTGGGCTTTACGTCAACCAGCTGCTGACTAGTTTCTACTTTTATCTGGGTGGCGCACAACAGGTGACGAGATGCCGGCTGCTGTTGCTGTGGCTGTGGGGGGGAAGAAGCGTTCTTGGCTGGCGGGGAGCTGTTGAGCGATGTTGCCGCCGCTGCAATCGGCGTAGGAAGTGGAAGGGGCGGGACCGAGGGAGTCGCAGTGACAACTGGGACCATTGGGATGACAGCAATGGGGACTTGAGGCGGTGGGAGAGACGGGGGCGGAGGAGCAGGAGGGTGATGCGGCTGTTTGCGGTGAGCGTCATCGCCCCAAGTGATATGGTTGGCTCTGATGGGCTGAGGCGGCGAGGTCACTAGTTCCACACGCCTTGACTCGGCCTCCCTGTTGATGAGCTCCTTCTCTTTACACTGCTCTTCCTCTGTAGGGGGCGGGAAAAGAAGATGCATAAGGAATGAGCAGAGTAAATAAACGGCAACACAAAAGAGTTTGGAAGGACAGATTATAAAATGTATGGAAAAAAACAGGAGAGAGATGTTCAGATTTAAGAAACACTCTTGATCATTAATTTCCGTAGTTAAAACTGCCTTCCATGTAAAAACATACAGTGTGTGACAACACTGCAGCACAGATATAAACATATCTGTGCTGACTGCAAAGAATGCTCCACATCCAGTCTGGGAATCATAAATTACTTGTAAGGCATCAACCAACATCAAGCATCAACCTAAGTTCCCTTCTGGTCCTTTATTGCTGAACTGCAGCATACTTTGTCATAACTGTTTTTTTAGTGAACATCTCAACACTTCATGCACACAAACACATACAAAGAATGATGTCATCAGGCAATCAGACCATAGGGAGGGGAAATAACCACAGAAACTGTGTCTGCATCTGTTTCCAGACTGGAGAGAACACCCCTCCGTCTGCCCTGTGATTGGACCATCCCAGCACTGAGCATGCTTCTAGCCTCCGGCTACGTCAAGCCGTCTGACCAACAGCAGGGGACTGTTGTGGAGGAGCCATCAGCTGGGTCGACCAGAGCTGGCACCAGGACAACATATAAATGAAGTGCTGCTGTGATCCCAACAAAGGCAAAAACACAAAGAATAAATTAAGACAAAACAATCACATTGCAGAGGCACAAACACACTAATGATACGAGTGAGTAGTTACTGCACACAGGCAGACTCTAAGCACAGTTACCATAGAAACAGAAGCAGGGATTCCTCAAACCTGTGCGACGCCAACACACAGCCCAGCCACCTCCAACAAAATAGAAACAGCTCATGCCAAGATGCCTGGCTGCGTGTTAAGTAACACGTTGGTTTCTTCTCGACACGAGACTGCAAACCCCTGATGACGCAATTTCCTTTCATGCAGGGCAAAAGTTCACCCCAGAGAGGGCCTGCACAGTTAGTGCTGCTGTCATGATGATGTGCAGAACACAACTATTTCCATGCACTTTTGGAAGCGTATATTCTTTTTAGTAGCTCAATTAGACACTATTAACAATGCTACCTGAGTTACAGTGTTATCACTCCATCATTCAGATGTTCACATTTCTTCTGAGCCCTGTTGAGCAGTGGAGGACAGACAAGACTCCCTCTTTTAGTTAACGGTACACTTGGCTTTAGGTGTGATTGGACAATAATAATAATAATAATAATAATTTAACCTTTATTTATACCCTTTGTGAAATTCAACCTACAACACATACTAGTAGCAGGGTGCAGCGCCCGGGGAGCAGTCAGGGGTTAAGGGCCTTGCTCAAGAGCCCACAGGGGCCGCAGTGGGATTCAATCCCCTGACCTTCTGATCAGTAGTCAGGGGCTTAACCTGTTGCACCACCACTGTCCCCCAAGATCTTATATTCTGTAGATACGTGACAATTAGCCATTGCACAAATAATTCAACTGCAGAAAGCCTGACAAATGCTTAACTGCATTAGACATTTTTCATGAAACAACATAAGTGTTGAGTGTTTGCAGGTTCTCTGATGTGAGGATTTGTATTTTTTCTTTCTCATATAAATACAGTATGTCACAACTGTATACTTTGGGGTTTGGGGCAATTGTTCAAAGAAAACAAGCCAGCTGTGGAGTCACCTTCGACTGTGTGTGCTCTGACATTTTACAGAAAATCAAAAATCATCACTTAATCGAGATGGGGCAGTGGTGGCGCAACAGGTTAAGTCCCTGACTACTGATCAGAAGGTCAGAGGATCGAACCCCCACTGCGGCCACTGTAGGGCCCTTGAGCAAGGCCCTTAACCCTAGACTGCTCCCCGGGCGCTGCACCGTGGCAGCCCACTGCTCCTGCTACTTGTATGTATAGTAGGATGGGTAAAATGCAGAAGTTGAATTTCCCCAAGAGGATAAATAAAGGTTAAACTATTATTATTATAGCTGTCACTAGTCACAGGCCTAACGGTATCATTACATAAATATCATGACATGTTTATTTTCTGAGACAGAAACTAAAATAGTAATTAAGTGCTTTACAAGTTTGAATAGTTAGATCTCCACTCCAGTTATGTACTCTTTAACAGTGATACGGTAAACTGCTTTAAAGTAGGGCTGCAATTAAAGATTACTTTGATTGTCAATCATTCTGATGATTATTTTCTCAAACGATTAGTTGCTTAGGCTACAATATATTAGAAAATAATAATAATAATTTAACCTTTATTCATCCCCTTGGGGAAATTCATTTTCTGCATTTAACCCATCCTACTATACATACAGGTAGCAGGAGCACGGGGCCCAACAATGGCTGCAGTGGGGGTTCGATCCTCTGACCTTCTGATCAGTAGTCAGGGGCGAAAAATGGTGAAAAACAACAATCAGTGTTTTTCCAAAGCCCAATATGACGTCCTTAAATGTCTTGCTTAATCCAAAACCCAAAGATATTCAATTTACCCTTATAGAGGAATCAATAAACAAGAAAACATTTAAGTTTAGGAGGTTAGAATTAGATTTTTCCCTAAATAGTTACTTAAACTAATTATTAGTTTAGTTGTTGTGTCTTTAACAGTTTACTGTTACAGAGGAGTTAAGAAATTAGACTATATTTGAATTAAAGAAGCTGGAATCAGAGAATTTTGACTGTCTTTTTAAAAAGCAATGTACTCCAGTCGATTAACTGATTAGTTGTGTGGTCTATTGAATGTTGGTAAATGGTGAAAATGTTGATCAGTGTTTCCCAAAGAACAAGATTATGTGCTCAGCTGTCTCGTTTTGTCCACAACCCAGAGATATTCAGTTTATTGTCATAGTGAATTAAAGAAACCACAAAGTATTAAAATCTAAGAAGTGATTAAGTGATTATGAACTTATAATATCATGATTTAGATACTGCTCAGACTTAGTTTTAAACTTGCAGCTATAAAGGAAAACTATTTTTTGCTCATATGAAGTGTAAGAAACTAAATTCCACAAAAGATCAAGGTAGCAGAAGTAAAACTAATGTCAGCTGACACCATAGTGTATCCCAAATAGTTTATCTCCAGTAGTGCAATCCACACACACACACACACACACTCCATGCTCCAGATTGTCAAGCGCACGCAAACGTAAATTACATAACTTCTGCATTGAGAGAGGCTGGGCTGGGGGTGAGTTGCCCTACTTACCCCCCTCTCTCCCTCTCTCTCTGACCCGCCACTGTCAGTCGACTGAATGGGAAGGGCGGGGACGACTACGTGTGTGTGTGTGCGCGCGCGTGCGTGTGTGTGTTTGCGTAGGTGTGTATCCAAGGGAGGAGGGGGGTAGTGTGCACGTGGTCGTTGTGGGCGGATCCTAGCACGCGGTAGGGTAAGTATGCAGGGGAGGAGGGGGGTTGGTTTGTCTGACACGTCATCAGAGAGCAGAAACACAAAAAGCAGCCCCCCCTCGTCTCCCTTCACCTACTGACTGATCATTATGTTGATTGACAACTTATCGGTTTCCAATACAAGGCAGAAGCGCGCACTGATATTAGTAAGTTCCCCGCTCAGATGCACAGAACCGACGGGGTGATCGTGTGAGGGCCCGCCCCGGTGTGTGTCATAAGATAGCTGAGCAATGTCAGGGTATTATGTAAAGAGCAGCAGTCTCTGCTCCGCCACCGCCCTGCCGGGGCTCGACGAACAAAAAAACTGGGGCAAACCCATTCAAAGGAGCCCTTTTTATCAGGAATACATGTGAAACTCTGATTAAAATGTCACAATTTTATCGCCGATTATAAGATTTATAGAAATATATTTGAGAAATAAATGCACGTGCTGCATATTTAAGCTGCACGCTCACATGTCGGTGCTAAATAATATTTATATAATATATAAATGGACCACGGTTGGTGACAGGATCTCCTCTGCTGTCTCTCTCACACACACACACGCGTGCACGTAGTGAGTCACTCGTGTTGAAACTGTGACACACACACCGAGAGCGCGCAAAGTAGTTCACAAAAACAACTTTCCGCATTAAAGGAAGACAATGTTTGCAATAACTACACACCGGGGGTTGATGCTAGCTTGCACTGACACTCTTTCTTTGGCAGGAACAACACAAAAACTACAAACGCTTCCGTTCCCTCATAGGCGGGTCGGTTGAAAATGCAAAGCCCAGCCGTTGGTAGTAACGGTACTCGGTTCCCCAAAAGGCAGTTCAGGACTCCCACTGATGTGGAGTCATGTACGGTCAGCGCGGTGGTCCCGCCTGCTGCTAGCTTACCTCGTTTGATCTGCTGCTGCTGGGCTTGCCATTCCAGATATCTGGCCGCCTCCAAAAGTGTATCGATGCTCATTGCGCGTAAACCCTTACGACAGGCGACCCGGTGGCCCGGGACGGAAGGAGGAAAAAGACCGAGGGGTAAAGGTAGTGTCCCGGTGGAAAGCGCCGCCCGTGTGCACGGTTCACACCCGCACGCCCGAGCCTTTCGTCCCTTGTGTTTCTGCTGAGAGCAGACGGGCAATTTTTAATCCGGCCGAACGGAAAGTAGATCCTCGCATACGTAAAAAATAGGATTGCAACAAGATGGCGATGCGAGCACGGGAATACACACAACAAGGCGAGTCGTGTTCTCGTTAAGGCCCGCCCCTCCCGGACCGCCGCCCCGCCCTGTTACTACGGCCTGCGACAAAACCCGGCGGCCGAAGCACTCCCTGCTCCTCCGCGGTGCCGGCCTTAGCAACCCCTCCTAAGTCACAACATCGACAGTAAAGTTATAAAAACCTCCATTTAAGAGCTCTGGCAACAAACCGGCTCCCGTGTAGTCGTGTACGTCCGTGGGGATCCGGTAAAGGGAAGTCCCGTTGATGTCCGCCGTCCTCCGTGTTTTCGTTCCCGCAGTTGACCCGCAGCGCATGAAGACCGATCAGGCGCCAGGCAGCCAATCAGCGCTCAGAACAACAAGGCATGGTGCTGGTCCACATGGGCACCCGCCCGGCCTGAGCGCGGCTCATTTGCATGGCGAGAGCGTGACTGGCCACCCTGCTGTCTCGGGATCAGTGCTGTCAGTCAAACAACGAGGGGCGGGGCTTAGTGCTGTATGCGGGTGAGTAATAATGAGGAGCAGCAGCTGACCACGATGTACTGTAATCATTATTCAACAGTGCATTTGGTCTTTTTTACACTAAAAGTTAACGATACCATAGTGCTGCAATGTGCTGATGTGTTTTCAAGGTAAATATTGATTTAACATTTGGATGAGTAACTATTTCATTTTAGATATACAGTTTTATAAACTATAACCAAAAATATGAATTAACTTTGTCCTTGGAGGCTCAGGAAAAAGTAATTGGGCTTCTTGTTTAGGTTCTTAAAGATGTTTCACCTCTCATCCACAGATTCAATTACCAAAAAGACAACTCTGGTAGCTTTTCACTGAAGCTCTTAGATTAACAAGGATCTGAATTACTGAGAACCTACACAGGTGTACATGTTTTGTCTTCAGTTTTTTTATGCTGCATTTGGTGTCCTTTATACTAAAAGTAAATGAGGATCTATTTTATACCACAGTACTGCACTGTACTGATCATATATCTGTGTGTTTTGTTCTGATGTTAACATTTAGATGAACAAAAATAAAGGCCGTCCTAATTAACAAAAAACGTACAAACACATAAAACATTTTATATAACTGTAATATTTCCTTAGTCACAACAATAACTGGGCCATATTAAGAAGCAGCCAAAGGTCTTAACTTTAAAAAAAAAAAAAAAAGCTTCAGTAAAAAGCAAGTGGACTTCTCTTTTGGTTCTTGAAGAAGTTTCACCTCTCATACATGGATGATAATAATTACTCAGAATAATCGATTAGTGGTTTGGTCTATAAAATGTTGCGAAATGGTGATAAATGTCGATTAATGTCACCCAAAGCCCAAGATGACATCCTCAACTATCTTGTTTTAAATACAAGCCGAAGCTATTCAGTTTACTGTAACAGAGGGGTAAAGAAACAAGAAAGTATTCACATTTAAGAGGCTGGAATCAGAGAATTTTGACTTTCTTTAAATAATTTACTCAAGCAGATCCATCAAAAACCAAAAAGAGAAGTCCTGTTGCTTTTCACTGAAGCTACAGGATTCCCACGAGCTGGATGACTGAGAATCTACACAGATATACATGTAATTACTTTACCACCATCCCTCTTTTACACTGTATTTTATTTCCCTTTCCTTCTTGCCTGCTTACTGCATCTCATTACCAGATTTTTTTTTCATCTCATGGCCACTGTTTCTGACTGAGAAGAAATCCCACTGCATTGCAAAGATTTGGTCTGTGACTACTTGTTCCTTCCCCGTGGTACAGCGGATTTATTCTCTTCTGCTGGATATTGTGTCCTTTAAGCTGTGATTAATGCGTAATATATAATGGGATGATGTGTAATATTTATGTGAGGTAACAGTGCATTATGTCTCCCTCAGGGGAAAAATAAATCTCATTTCAGGGTTGTGATTAATGGTTTACGTTACAGTAATGTGTCTGTCTATACGCTCTATATGGATGCACATATGGAGTGTGTGCGTGGCTGCATGGTAACAGTCTTTGATTGGACGCCACTCGGTCGTATATATCCTCCACATCACAGGGTCTGACAGTCTCAGCCAATCAACAACAGCAGCTCACAAGTACATTAGAGCTGCCTCCGCCACGCCATGCGCCCTGCCTGCACATACAAACCTACTGACACCATTACTATCCACACAGTTTAGCCACAGATGCCAGGTTTATGTGGAAAACAAACAAGATAAGAAGCCAGTGCAACTGACTGTGTGTGTGTGAGGAGGTGGGAGCAATTCTGCAACAGGCTAAGGTATCATGACAGCATGCATCAGAGTAGATGAATGAGGGGGAGGGAGAGAGCTGCAGCACATGGCAAGCACATGAGCTGCATGAAAGAAGAACTCTATAGGGATGAATGCATATACAGAGAAAAAAGAGGAGGAGGGGTGGCCTGGAGAGACGAGGAAGGTGGGAGGGATGCGAGGATGGGACGGGCTGACCCAGTTAGAAGTGCTGCATCACTAGTGGATCTACAGACCAGAGACAAAGCGGAAGCAATGCAACACAGGAGGCTTTAAATAGACATAAAGTGAGTGGAGTAAAAGAATATCTTAATTGTTTGGCTTTGAGGATTTGTTGCTTGTATTGTATATGATAACAGTTCTAATGTTTTTCTCACACAAAGCAAATCAAGTTTATTTAAAGCAACCGGAGTTGACCAACATGCTTTATATATTATTAGACAGTTAGCAACAAAAATATGTGCAAAACAGGTTAAAGACTTGTAAAATCAATTGATAAAACAACAGAGTAAATATAAACTAATAAAAAAACAGGACAATAGCTTGTAAAATCAAACTCTAAAATAAAAAATATATAAAATACTACAATATTAAGATGACTAAGAGCAACCGAAAGCTACTGAAAGCATGTATGTCTTGGGATTTAAATCTTTTTACAAACATGTAGTTTACTATCAAAACCTATTTCCATAACCCCAAACATAATTTTAACCCAAACTTTAAGTCCAAACTTTGATTACCTTCCTAATTAATTCAAATTTATACTTAATGTCAAACTTCAATAAAAAATAACTACATGCTATCAATTAATAGTGATCACCGCTAGATCTTAAGACATTGTTACCAGAGACAATAACTGAATCTTATTATCTTTTGCACGACATCCCTGTGACCACTGCTCACTTGTACTCAGTGCAGAGAGGCGGCAGTTTTTTTTCCTTATAGGGACATGGATATCTCACTGCACAACACCACTAGAGAGCGCCACATCCTGTAATATAGCTCCTCTAAAGCTGCTTCAAACCTCCCCATGGTTCTCTCCAGGCTTTGCAGGGATTACAACGCTGGTCACGTAAACTATAGTCGGACTCATGTAAGCTATACCGAGATGACACACAAACCTATATATTAACACAGACCCTGCAGCTGTCTGCACCACGGCCTGCACTTGAAAGTATCTAACTGCATAATTCAGTAAAGCAATGCTAGTGTGCTGTATGAAACTGTTAAATCCTCTGAGATAATCAATACTGCAGCCTCTGACAGATCTGTTGTATACACTGACCTTGAAACCTCTCAGCACTTCCTTATCATGCCAGCTTATTTGAATCAATGCTGGCTTATAACTCCCTGCAGCTCCTTTCACTTTCTCTCTTTGCCATAAATCCCCATCAACAGTCTTGTCAGAGAAACAGAGAGAGAAATGGGTGACCTAGAAGCAATATAAATGAGAAAGTGAGCTTTTTTTCTACCCTGTTTTGATGTCTTCAGCTTGCATGAGGGAGAAAGTGTGCACAAGGCATGAGAGAGAGGTGGTGGGCGGATGTAGGCCAATGTTTCTACTCCAGTGCCTCTGTAGAGAAACAGGAGTTTCAGACTGGGACAGGTTTTATTACTCTTTCATTAAGTCCCATGAAGCCACTGCTCACTTCTCTGTGCATGTGTCTGACTCACCAGTGTCAGTCTGCTGACACTCACACTGTCATTATCCTCAACTTTGTGCTGTAATCACTTTCGTTTTTGACATTTGCATGTGTCCTTGCGCTTTTCTCCGCCACTCCCCGTTTCTCCACGCTCTCAGGCCTGCAGGACAGAGCAAGGTGTGGTGGTTGCACTTGCCGTCCTGGCAACTGTTGCCAGGATACCACAGAGCTCAGAGAAAGAGTAATTGCTGTGTGGGTGAGTGAGCAGGTGTGTGTGAGCGCAGAAGTAGGCTGGGGTACCGTACATAATTGATAAGGGGGCCTGAACTGTCCCTGCTGCCTCCTGATGGCTTCGCCTCTCCAGTCTGCTCGCAGTGTAACTAACTGGCCTGTACCTGAGGAGTAGATGTCAGGAGTTATTAGACTATCCTTTAAACACGTCAGCTAAAGATCATTAGCATCGATACCACATCCTCCTCATCTCAGCTTTCATTAAAACAAACCACCAGGGACTCATATGGTCCTCCCCCATTTGCATCAGTAACAGAAAACACAGTCAGTATATGACCCCTACCCTGATGGAAGTTGCCCACTGGTGTAGAGCCCAGAAACAGCACCAAACCAATCCGTGCAGCTGAGCCTGACAGTTATACATAAATAATACTTGCTGTCTAGAGCAGGAGTTTTTCAGTTTTTGTCTAGTGACCCATTTCTTTCTAAAAGCTTTAGTGTGATCATCCTAAGTTATAAGATCCACGCTTTAAAGTGTAAACTAACACTTTATTTTGTGATTTACAGCCTGTTACAAGTCTCCAAGTCCCAAAATTATATATTTCTGATGAAACATATGGTACAGTACTTTGCCAATGCCAAAACTTAGTACGAAAGTTGGGGTAGGCAGAGATTTTCTGGCGTCAGTGGGCAAAAATTCCATATTAACTTTTCAGCATATTGTAATTCAAGAGGTCTGAGAGGAAACTAAACTTCTGCACCTCCTCTTGGCTGTTTTCAGGCTTTAGAAAATGTAGCCCATGCTGGGAAACTTTGGCCAATCACAGGTTGTTTCAGAGAGAAGACGTTGTTCCTTTTGAGATGGTGAAAAGCCTGATTCAGTGGCGGAAAACTGTGTGGGAAAAGTTGCTATTCCACGATTGGCAACAACTGCCCAGACTGAAAAGCAACACAAAAAGAGACAGACTTATCAAGAAGAGGGTCTGAAAATAAGTGCAGTGAAACACGTCAATATTGGCGATGAGTGTACTCAGAACTGGAGTCATGTTCAGGAAGTACTATATTCTGAGCCTGAGGTTCTTCTCCTGGAAGGCTACTGATGTCATTTTCTCATAATATCTAAATGTGTTGTAGTGACTGGTAAGGTTGTGCAGATATATTTACCATTAAAGCTGGCAATGAGTGGTTATGTTGAATGTGTTAATAGTTTTAGCCTTCTGCTATTTGCAGCAAAACGATCACAGTTGCAGCTGCTGCTAATCCAATGTCATCTTTACGATTGAGCTTGTGTATATGTCCATGCTCAGCTTCAGCAGTCATTGTCTTGTGCACCAAATCAGTTTAGACAAAGGTTAATGAAAAGAGCATGACGAAGGAAACCTTACCAAGACAGCATTTAAATGCTGCCTAATTAGAATAAAATGCATTTCAATGAAAGAGTTAAGAGGATCCTTTACTTTGACGTGCCAACTTCTCTAGCCTTCTTCAGATTATGAGTATTCAGAGAAAGACAGCAAAATACAATTGGCTTGATTACGTTCTAACAATAAGTAAATTAAATACATCTAATGTGGAATGACCTGGACAGTGTGCTGCAGAACCTGACCTCACTATGAAACTCTGAAGCAGTAAATCCTGTCCGACTCCCTGAAGTTTTCTTTCATCTCCTTTCCTCAAAGAAAGAACACAAATAGATAAGTTATATTTACAGAATTTTATTTCATTATGTTGCAAACAATGACATCCAGATATATTGATACACAACTTTTACTGTGCGTGTATGTGCATTTGTGAGTGTATGTGTATGTGTGTGTAAAGAGAGCAGTGAGACCACAGAAAGCAGAATGAAAATCCCGTGTGAGGGAGCCCTCAATGGGTTAACAAGGCAGAGATAGCGAGCAAGAGGGCACTGGGCGATTCTCTGGGGCGACATACACACACACAAACCTCGTAAAAGGTGAGCCGACTTTTTCCTCTGTAAAACACACTTTTGCTATGGGGCGTGTGCCTGTGCTCTCAGCAGCTTATGGATCATTAAGGTCCTGTGAGTGTCTACTAGAAAGCAAGTTTGTTAAAAGAGATGGAAGTAGTATGAATGAACACAGTGGGTGAGAAGCTTTGCCTCCTTCCTCTCCTCTGACCATCAGAGCAGAGACAGTGGAGAGATTCTCCTGTCATAATAAACAAACACACACACACACTCACACAACGTGTATACACACATGTACACGTGCACTCGCTCACAAAACCTCGTGTGATTCAACTATGGAGCTGCATCCTGCTTCATTTTTTCTTCAGCTTCTTATCTTTTTCTCCTGGACAGCTTCCACTTTTTCCTCATTCTTTTATGCTTACTTTCCTCACACCTTCTCTATCACCAGCCACGCAGTGACAGACCACAACAATGGAGGCATGGAGTAAAACAAAACTAAACAAAACCTAAACCCCTTTAATAAAGGGGTGCCATTGGTTTTCGTGCACTGTCAGTTCACCAGAATCCGCCTGTGCCAGCACACAAAGATATTTACCCTTTGACCCGACGGGAAGTCATGACAACAGTATGCAAATTTGCAAATTTAACAGTATAGAATTTTTTTGTTGGATTCACCATGCAAGGATACTTCTTCTCTTTTTGAGTGTGTTTATGTGTCAGAGATTGCGTGACATTTATTAAGCGTACCCTACATCCAGAATAATTTACACAAAAGGACAATAGTCATCTTAATAGGGCTGGACCAATGTAGGGGAGGAGGGAGGGAGAGAGGAGCCAGGAAAGGGGGACAGGGAGAAGGTAAAGCGTCTTGGTCAACTATGGTTTGGAGTGCGAGAGGTGAGGGGCTGCGCTGGGTGTCAGAACAGAGGGAAGAGGGTACAGGAGAGAGTTGGAAGGGGTTTTAGGAGGAGGCAGGGGACCAGGACAGGGCAAGAGATGGAGGCAGTCTCAGCGGCACTCCCAGACTTTGACTGTCTGATCGACACTGCCTGTCACCACGTAGGGAGCAGTCTTGTGGAAATCTGCAAGAGAAGGAAAGATTTGTTCAGGTAGATGCATCAAGTGACCACAAGGTTAAAACTAGAAAAGCACTCGGAGAGCGCAGACCTCCGCCAAGCTGCTCATTTCCACCCATATTTGTGTAATCCAGAACATAACCAAAATGTAATCATCTGTTCCTTAAAATCCGTTCATAACTTTTCAAGTTATAACAAACAGATAAACGCTGGCAAAAACATAACCTCCTTGGCGGAGGTAATAAGTTTCATCTGAAATATAAAGCAAACATTTCCTTTCTGTATTTATACAGGTTAATTTCATGTTGGATGTTTGAGAAGCAACAGAGGCAAGATTAATTAATAGCATCTCACCCAGAGAGGTAACAAAGTGTTCATGGGCACTCAAGGTCTTCATGCAGCGTTTGTTCTTGTAGTCCCAGATCCTAATGGTTTTGTCATCGGCACAGCTCACTATGAATCTTCCTCCAGGATGAACCAATACCCCACGCACCCAGTTGTCATGTCCCACCTAAAGATACAAATCTGATTACGCACCACACCCCTCACCTACAAGCATTAACATACAGTCATATAAACCATCACTTATCCTACTCACCAGAGTCATAAGGCAGATCCCAATGCTGACGTCCCACATCTTAATTGTTTTATCTCTGGAGCCAGAGAGAAGGAAGGGGCCAGGCTTTCCACTCTTCTTACTCTGAAAAACAGAGACGCACGGTTTATTATGTTAGCATATATGGTACATTTTTTATTGTTGATGGCAATGTCAGAGAGGGGAAGACTGCTTCTCAATATGTACATTGCAAGGGCAAAAAATAAATAAATAAATAAAGCACTTCAACTTCAAGATGAACGGATAAGCATGCAGTACCTGCCCCAGAGTAGCTACTTCCAAGCAGCCATACTTCGGGGAAGTTTCTGCCCTTAAAGCTACCCTGAACTACGTTCTAGAGGGGGGATGTTGTGGTCCTCAAATGCACAAAACATTGGGTCGCCCTAAAACCCCCAAAAGTTCTTGCAGAGAAAAAAATGTTCTAATGCAGCTATGTCATGAAAAATATGCCTTCTTAGATATGAGGCCGCAATTTTCCAACCACATTAGCAGTACGTCTGTAGATATGACAGTTTTGGTCTGTTGGTCGTTCTGAATTAACTCCCTGACATTTTAACAGAATATTTACAAAACTGAGATTCCAATCAGCCTAAGATGTACTTTGTATTTACTGCTAATTAGCAAATGTTAGCATGCTAACATGCTAAACTGAGATTGTAAACATAAACATATTTGTATCGTCATTTGCAAAATGTTAACATGCTGATATTACCACTTAGCTCAACGATCTGCTACACGTAAGCACAGCCTCAGAGCAGCTAGCACATCTGCTGACTGAGCTACAAACATAGATGCAGATAAATATTAATGTGATACGTTTTTTTAAACGTGTCCAACTGATTGTGACAAAAAACCTGTAAAAGCTGCTTTTATTCAACTTTGTGATTTTCTGCTTTAATTACTGGTAAGGAAACGTGATGCGCAAACCTGATTAGGTAATTTTTCAACACCTCGGGGAACTAATACACCAAAACATTTTTTGAATAAAACTTTTTCTAATGAAGCAGCTAATAATTCAGAGGACATGGTCTGTCTCTTCTATAAACAACTGTGGGAAACCCTGCAGCTGAACCCCACATGAATAAACATCCTCTGGAGGTAAATGTCAGATGCTGCAGCAGCCGTAATTACCTCGGAGCCTGTAGCTTCCAGGATGGTGGGGTGAGCACTGTCGGGAGCCCAGGCGATACACTCTACCACATGTTCATGTTCCCGCAACTCAGCTTTGCACTCCTTCGAAGCGACCACCCAAACACGCACTGTCTGATCGTTGGAGCAGCTAGCGAGCAACGAGCCATCCTGATTGGGACGCACCATCCTCACCCACTCCCTATGGCCTGTAAATGTCTTCACACAGTACCTGCCAATTGAAATATCACAAGTTACCTTACTAAATGGCAGATTAGATTTAATGTAAATTTATTGTAACTAATGTATTTCTAACAGAGATAAAGTTAAGATCACTAGAACAAAGAATGAGAATGGAATGTGGAAAACAAAACAACGTGCAAAATGTAAAACTACATGGGTGTAAATCTCTGTAAGAACGACAGTAAAGACGAGGCTCCCCCTCACTTACCCAGTAGCCACCTCCCACATCTTGATGGTCTTGTCTCTGGAGGCAGACACTATGTGGTCACCATTTGGCATGATGGCTACAGACGACACATTGTGATCATGGCCTAGATGACAGAGTCAAGAGTTTAGTTGTGTAACTGGTCTGAAATCACCTCAGCAGTTTAAACACACCAGATGTGTCCAAAGTAAGTGTCCAAGAACATTTAAGAGCTCTAAAATAAGCCAAACCCTTCATTAAAAAGACCTTTGAGTGTTTTTTCTAAAAAGAAATAGAAAATAACCCGAGTGAAAGTGCAAGCCGGAATCAGAATCAGTCATGCACATGGTCTTGTTGGCATCATTTCTAGTGAAACAGATCTCCTCAACATTTAATTGGGTCTCTCACAGCGAGAGCTGAACAATAAACAGCAAGCTTTGCTTGAATTGTATGTCGTATAACCATCATGTACTCTGAACAAAGATTACCTTTGGTGATGTACAACCACAATACTTTTTCAGAATACTATAGTATTTCTAAATTAGACTACATACAGCAAACACTGTTTGTGTATTAGATTCACGGCTTATAAATAGGGGTGAGCCAAAATATCGATAAAGCGATATATCGTCGTCCCTCCTCGTGCGATATGAGTATCAATACGCCGGCGCCAAATATCGATACTTTAATTAATATAATAAGGTGCTTTAAACCCTGCCAGAGTCCACCTCCAGCTGCCATTTCTCCAGCGTCACTACTTAATGACTCCACACGGTGGCGTTTATCACATGAATGAGGGAGACTGGAGCGGAAATTAATTGGCCCAAGAAGAGTTTGTACAGGTATAATGGCGGACAGCAACGCTACCGTAAGAGAGCCGCGGCTCTACTACGCAGCTCTACAGCCGGCCGGCGGGGGTGCGTGCGAGTATTCGGATATCAAAAAATATTATCCGGATACCACCACAACGACTGAATATTCGGATATTCGGGTCCAGCCCTATAAAGTACACAGGCAACACCACGAACATTGTATTTTTCAGTTATAGATATTGTAGTGATGCAGAACTGGTCTCAAGTACGGGACTGTTGTGCTGCAATGCATTATGGGAGTTCGGGGCTTTATTAATGTTTTTGGTACCATGAGCGACAAGGATAGCGGGGTTGATGGCTACCTGCCACTGTTTGTGTGTCGGTGTTCTATTGTGGGTGCAAATAAAAGCACCCGCAAGGGGGCACAAAAGACATAAGCTCTGGCTCAAGCGTCTTCCTTCCATGCTGCTCGTTACATGATGTACAGTTATGACTGTCTTGTGATATACCGATATAACGCTGTATCGCGATATATCGGTATCATGTGCCACGTATCGCGTATCGTATCGTGAGGTACCCTGTGATTCCCACCCCTACTTATAAAAGTGCTCCATTGCTGTGACCATTGTCATTACTGTAAATATTTCCTTACCATGCATTGTTCGGATGCATTCAAACCCCTGGAAGTCCCAAAGTTTGATGCTCATGTCAGCTGAACATGAAGCCAGCAGCTTTCCCGTCTGGTCAAAGGAGATGTCCTGCACAGAGTCTGTGTGGCCTTTGAGGGTTCGCTCAAAGTCCCCTGCCTCATAGTCCCACACCTGAAATCACACAGACAACTGTCAACAAGGCACTTAGGTACCATTTATCAAACAGAACTAAACACTATTCGAATATAAATATTGAAATTTGACCAACTTGTAGGAAAAACTCTTTAAACACACAAAACAAAGCCATATAATTCAAACACATATAAATCAAATGATATGCCGACACTGTTTACTTGTTTAATCAATAAAAGGTTGAAAGCAGAAGAAAAGGTGCTTGAAAGAGAAACAGATTTGCATATTTCCCAAGGTACTGTGCTCTGGGAGTGTTGCCTCTGACAACACAAGCATCAGCCCATCTCCACACAGATGAGCAGTGACAAAGCAGAAAAAAGAAAGAGTGAGGAGGCAAGGGAAGCAGCGAGGGAGGAGGAGGATAAAGGGAGGAGGCGGAGGGGGGGAAAGTGTGTTGAAGCAGAAGGATAAAAAGAGAGAGCAGCCTCAGATCCGCAGTACAGCTTTGATCTAAAGGGTCAGAGCTGCAGAGGATACGTTGTGGTGTGCTGCAACACTCACTGATTTTGCTTATAAATGCTGCTGCACGCATCACCGTGCTTTAATATTCCTGCTAGACACACGTTTTCAAAGCAGTACGCATTTCAGAAAAGACAGCTCAGAGATATTACATTATGATAACATGAAGAAAGAAAAAGAGGTATTGACATCCCTTACAGTTCACATGATACCGTGTGATGAACAAAGAAATGCACAATTTATCAGTGACACTGCTGATAATTCTTGACACTGATTCTACCCATTGTACTGTGATACAGTAATACCGTTTTCTGCTGTGTAGCAGGTACACCAAGTTAAATGTAATGTAATCTCATATAGAAACCCTGTAATAAATGTGTTTGTTTAATCTGTGTTGGTAAGGTATTGATTTTACTCCTCTTCTTTTGGAGGCCGTAGTGGTGTGGATCATATTGCATTAGACTGAATGGTCTTCCTAGTATTTTTGTCTTCTGCTATTGTTTCAGGATATACTGAATATGATTAGTTCAATGCAGTTAGGATTGCTGAGCAGCTCCTTATTGTTATATTGTAGCCAGCTGTACCTAATAAACTGGCAGCACGGTATGTAACGCTGTCTGGGAACACAGCCACCCACCTTGATGGTAGCATCCTCAGAAGCTGTGACCATGACAGAAAACACAGGGTGGAATATGACACGCGTGACTGGAGCACGGTGCCCACTCAGGGCGTATCTCTCTGGGGGACGCGGGATCCACTCCTTGGGGTCTCTTTTCTGACCCACAGATCCTCCATGTGTCATCTCCTCCTTCGCCTCATTCAACTTTGATTCCAACTCCATCACCTCAAGTGAAGCAGCACGTCAAGGAGAGGAATTACAGGTTTAGAAACTGTCACCATCAAATGCTTCTCTGATTAAAAATACTAACTTCATAGTTTGATTCAAACAGGTAACAGTTTTATATTATCCTGCTGTCCACCTGTTAGATTAGATTTCAAAGAGACCCAATGAAATAAGCTTGTTTTTGTATTTACATTTTTAGCCTTACATATCGCCCATGGCATGACCATCCCACAAGACTTTTCTGCCATAGACATGTGCAATGTACAGCATATATCTAACATCTTAGACAAGTTTAAAATATGATATGAGCAAGCAAACAAGCATTCCTTACCTTCTTCTGTAATCTGATAACTGAGGTCCACTTCTTTTCCAAAAGCCCTGCATACTTCTTATCTACCTCTTCATTCTACAAAGAAAAGACAGACACTGAGACACTTTTCTTTTTGTAAAAATGTACGTACAGTATTTTGTGGATCTGTCTCTCCTCACCATATCTAACTCTGCTTCTTTCTTGAAGGTGGAATAGGCCTCCTCGTATCCATTGGAACGAAGATAGTCAGCTATAGCCCGGTTTCTGTCGAGGAGGAAAGAAAGGATTTTTGAAAAGTCTCATCACCGCTTAGAGATTAGCTCCTTACAGATGTTGACATATATATGTACTGCCAATCTTTAGTGATCAATATGGGCACAGTTTCATTTGATTATAGCATAAATTAATGACATGTCCATAAAGTCAAAGTGATCTTTTTTATTTATTTATTTTTTTTATTTTAGCTCCACCTTAACAGAAATGTGAGTTCCTCCTTAAAAGAGGGGAGACCACACCCTGTCTAACAGATGGGAGCAATAGGATTCAAGTTTCACAGTTCCACCTTAAATGTCAGTCCATTTGAGCAGGAGCCAAAGGAAATTACAACCCTTCATTGAGGAAAACAAAACGCACAGACCGAATCACTGGGAAACTGTGTTTTGTGCTGCTATGGAAACCAGAGACTGGCCACAAAGAGAGGACTTGGTGAGGATGAACCCACAAGCACATGGAAACACAACCTCAAACACACATATAGACTCACACACAGACGTACGAAGGCACACAGTTATATAAATGAGTGGAACAGCTCTTTTAAGAGATGAAGGGTGAATATTTCATGAGTAACGGTGCTAAATTTAGGCTGCAGCTTCGGGGCTTCTTTGAACGACTGATAATTGTAACCCTGATTCAACTGTCTGTTACAGACTTTAAACATTAGGCCATCCTGGCAGCAGGATTTCCACAGATGTACCCCAATTAAACTCCTCAGAACATAAACAGTCCAGATTGTCCTGACTGTCGAGGGTTACCCCACTATACAATATGATTAAACATCTATGCTTTTGTGCTGTCTGGCCTGGCATGTACTGAACTGGGGGCATACCGTATGATCAGCCAGGCAGTTACTACTGCACAAAGCTGCTCACATTAACCAGCCATCACTTTAAGTTCCCCCTCCTTACCCATCCCCCTCGCTTCTTTGCTCCTGTCATGTGGGTTATGAAATATTCACTAAGTAGCTATCAAGTGAAGCACCTTGAAGCTCACATCTCTTCACATTTCATCACTGATTACACATTCTTGTAAAGAAATGCACTGTCTCACAACATCTGCATTAACATCTTCTGGATGACTTATCCCAAACAGCTGAACATATTCCAGAGCCGTCTATTAGGAGGGCGACAGCGCGTGTCTGCATCAGTGCTTGTGGCTAAACTTCGAGTTGCTGGAATAACCCTGCATGTATGCACACTTTTAATGCAAGCACTACATGTGTGGTAGTATACATGTCTGTCCTGTTTGCATGTGTGATGAGCCTGCATTCCCACATATATTTACATCGGGGCACTCACAGTTCATCTCTTTGTCTCTGTGACAGCACCATGGCGGCTGCTGTTCTCTCCCTCTTGGGGAGGTGAGGATGAGGTGATGCGGGGGGAGTCTGGCTGGGAAGCGTGTGGTGCAGAGGTGTGTGATCCCACGGTGATGTTTTCCCTTCAAAGGCTCAGAGGTGGCAAAAAGAGTGCCACGCAGAGGGAGGTGATCTGTAGATACTGCTGTCAACCAACTGTCAGGACGAAGCTCTACGAGTACTCACAATGGCCCAGATCTCACTTACTGATCAGACGTGCCCATCACCTGATGAAAAGAGGAGAAGGGAGACAGAAGAGGGTTTAAACAACAGGAGAAATAACACAGCTGATGGCCAGAAAGAATACCATTACTCTTGAACTACAAGTTTTCTGGTGTACTCTTTTCATTAAATGTACTTGCGAATACACACAAACATTGAAGCACGGGTTCAGTTTTAATAAGGTTGAACTAAAGCAAAGAGAAAACAACAACAACCTTTAATTAAACAATGCAGGGAAGTAAAATGAAAAACAACATCATAGGGGCTCTTTCATTAACCTCCTGTTTATGTATGTAACTATGCATACATCTTCAGACGCTTCACAAACGTCACCACATTAAATCAATTTCTGTACATAGTGAGAAATAAATATTTATTTACAACCAGACTAACGATTCTCTACCTTCTGTACACTTGAGCTAAACCTCTGGATGTTGCATAACCAAAGGATATTTTAAACAGTAGTAGCTGATTCTGCTGATCTTACCTGTATGACTTTGTACCCTTCATCTTATCAAACATGTAACGCTGAGCAGACCAGAGCGAGGCTAGCTTTCACAGGTCTTTTCTTGTTTGTAGTTTCATTCTGAATATCAGGACAATGTAATCATCACAATAGAGTGGCTCAGATCAACAGCCCATGCTGTAAAATCAAAACACACCATCCAGTGATTGTGAAGCTAATAAGAGTATTCACTTCCTGAGCTTCAACACTGCTGGCACCTGGGGCCACAATAGCACTAAGCTGCTTAGCAGCTAGACCAGACAACCTAGACTCTGTGTGTGTGTGTGTTTCTAAGTGATACAGACCACAAGTCCTCCATACAGCTGACAGTGCAATGTAAAGAAGGACTGGACGGTGGCTAACAGGATTAACCCCAGACATGGAGAGAGGACCTTAACAGCAAGCTGCCCTTGTCTGTATCATTGTCTGGCACATTGTTCTTCCCATTTTACCATCCAGACTAAAAAGTAAAAGATTGAATGATACCCCATTGGAAACCTCATTTGTCATAATATTTTCCTGCACATATTTCTATAATACAGATGACTATCATTCCTTTTCAGTAGAAGCATGGCAGCCACAGTGGGCAATATAAACGTAACAAGGACGCACATGAAGTGTGGGAGAACTCCTCTTTCCTGCAAACATAATGAGTGACTGAGACGTCAGGGCCGAGCAACTGATTCTAGCTGAGCTGAACCATCAGCGTGGTTCAGAAATAGCCATTTGACCAAACAGACCAATCTCCAAACTATTACGTAACCAAGATGATCTCTGTAGCTTTTGCACCTGCCTGAGACTTCTGAACTGAACCAAACCTGCATTAGCAAGATATGTTATGTGGGAACATGTAGATGAAGAGTTGTCCAAAACAAACCAGTATGAGACCCAGCGTCTGTCCTTAAGAAGTATTTTTCAAGTCTTGCAAGAGTCCTTTAGTTATTACACTGAAAGACAAATGGTTAGTTATCTAGGCTTTGTCCTGAACAGAGGGAACATGGTCAGAGTCATAAATTAAGAACAAGGGTTCAAGGTCCTGTCTGCAAATCAGGCTTATCAAAAGGACATAATATGGAGGGGATTTGTTTACAACCTCTGTAATCATCTGACCAAGCAGTCCATTTCTCCTAAATACAACAACTGCTTTGCGAAGTACACTATTCATGTCTGGAGACCATTTGTAGTCAGTTCCTAGTAAGAAATGTCTTTGCTTAGGATTTCAAAATCAACAACATCAGCTCAATATTCCCCTGTGAAGCCACAAGGTTGAGCTCCGTCATTCAAGAAGGTGCTCTTTAACAACATTAGGTGGTCAGGATGTCGGCCTTGAAAGACAGAAGCCGAACCTGTGGCTGCACAATCATCAAATATTCATCATGATCACGATTTTGGCCTCCTACAATTAAATTAACAAGATCAACTGAAATACTGACATTCAAAATGGATAAGTAACTTAAGTCGGAAGACAAGAGGCTTTTCTGTGCACAACCGCCTAGCTAGCGCCTAGTGTTACCTGCATGGGAGGAGTTAAGGGACCATGGTAAGTTTAGTATCCATCACTAAATGCATGTTCAGCAAGGGTTGTGCTTTGGGTTCATATATATTTCGCCTCTAGGAGATGCACCAAATTGAGATGAAGAAGGTTAGTAGTAGGTAAGTATTATTTAATACGAAAGCTTAAAGGAATGTAGCGTCATATGGAAATGAAAGCAGTTAATTTAAACACAAGACACTTGTGCTCAAACAGAGAGGATTCATACTCAGTGAAGGACCTAGGATCCCTAATCTGTATCTATACCTACCAGTGAGCAGTGATTCCTAACACGTCTCTGGGCGTCAGGTGGAAACCTCCCTTCAACGGTGTTTCTCCTACTTAGTCCCACGACACCTCCAGGAGGCTAGGAGGTGAACTCTGGTGTCCCAGAGTCGCCCCCCCTAGTGCCAGTTCACACTGCTGCTACACAATCCAACCAGCACTGCAACGTTCAACTGACCCAGGCCCGTTTAGAAGATGCTACAGGTAGTGACCAGTGGTTCTCAACTGGTCCAGCCTCAGGACCCACTATGTCTCTATTAATAACGGTTGCAACCCAAATTTTTGAAGTTTGCTGTTCCTGTTAACAAATTAAGGTTTATCTGGGTGTAGTCTCAACGCATTTTGATACAGCTTGGGAACATTTTGGCTTATTTTTTGCTCATTTTGGTATACTTGGACACTTTTGCCAAGTTTTGGGCATATTTTGGCCCATTTTGACAGATTCTGAGCACATGTTGGGTTTTTTTTGGTACGTTTTAGCATAAATGTGTCCAATAAGCTGGCAGAGCCACATCTAGAGGTTAATAACGGGCAACTACTGGTGTCACCACCACTAAATATCCTGCTATTGAAAGCAAACTGTGTCAGAAGAAACACGTCCTTTAAAATAAAAGACTTTATACCACTACTTTTTTGAGGGGGGGGGGGACATGCTTCTGCGACCCTCTAAAAATGGCTTTGCAACCCATTTTTGGGTCCCGACCCACCAGTTGAGAACCACTGGTATAGGAGATGCTCCAGGTTAGTGACCAGTGCCGATGCTACTATTTAGCTAGCTGCTAAATGCTAATGCTAACTGCCAAGTTCAACTGACCCAGGCCCATTTAGGAGATGGATCTAATTATGTGTTCTACCGATGCAGCAGGCTAAACACATCTGCTAGGTCAAACAGTCAGAAGGCATCCAAAATATGAAAAACTGTTGTTTGAAAAGTAGCTAAAGCCATCAAACAATGCAGTGGAGTAGTAGAGTAGAAGAACCACTCAATTAAAGTAGCTAAAATGTACTTAGTTCCTCCCCTCTGCTGCCATAACATCATGTATTCATGTCTGCAGTGTGAGCGAGGCAGAGACGTACTTTGAGGCTGTCCAGCATGTAGCGTTCTCCCTGATTCTTGGAGGCAAACACATTGAGAACTGTGCGCTCTGTGATCTCTCCAGGCTGCTTCATTTGGGCCGGAGGACGCTGCGGACAAAGAACAAACCATCACGGGAAAGAAACTGCTGCAAAAAAACACACAATGCTTGGTGAGAGAGATAAAGAGACCGAAAGATAGAGAGAGTGTGGTCGAGGAAAGAGGCAAAGTAAAGAAGCGATCATCATTAGGGACGTGGTGGTGGTTCGACGTTGGATGGGGGATTTGTGGTCAACCTTTAGGGCTGACATTTAATAAAAAGGCATCAGAGCAAACAAAATTACTGGACTGAGAAGACACACACACACACACAGAGACAAGATTGAGGCCTGGCTGTCTCTCAACATGAATTAGGCTTCGGTCAGTAACTGGAGGAGGAAGCCAGAATGCTGGAGGGAGACTGGAGGCTGCAGCCGTCCTGTCAGACTGAATGAGGTCTCGGTGAAGGGAGGGATGGTGGGAGAGAGACGGAACGAAGCCACCCAGCCAGAAAGAGACGCGGTGCAAGCCTTCAGGTTTGGACTAACCATCTATGAATGTTAAACACTGTAAATGGCAGAAGCCCTTATGTAACTTCTGCTGTCTAGAATCTCCACTCCACACCCTCTCCATCCTCCTCTCTCCACTATGTATAGTATGATTTAAGTGATTGTTTTTTTTACTTTAGCTGATACATTAGTGGCTCATTTTGGATTTACTTCTTCCCACTCCTTTTCGAGTTTGTACCTGTAATACACAAACAGTATGTATGATAAGCTGCTACGAGCAATAATGGTGCAAATTGTAAACATGTAATTGATATAATGTACTTGAAACATGAACTCGAAACAAATAAACAATCAATCAATCAATCTAGCAGCTCTGTTTTCAAGAGCTCCCATCACGTCGCGTTACCTTCGGTAGTTTGCTACGGCGCAGGAATTTGGGCACGGCGTCTCTACCGGAGTTCGGGTGGAACACCTCCTGGATCTCGATGGTGTCGTCGGCCAGGAAGTAGTTCATGACGAGCTCGCGTGGGTCACCGAAGAGGTTCTCCGTGTCGTCCCAGAAGCAGTAGAAGCGCAGGACTTTGCGGTCGTTGTCCAGGAACTGCTTCAGCGTGTCGCATCTCTCGTAGGGCCGAAGCGGATTCATGCTTTTCTCAAGCTGAAAGAGAGAAATAAGAAGATCGTATTCCTGCATAAGGATAGGAGAGCTAGCGATCATTTCAACACTCTGAACACCCAAACTTTCCAGCAGATGTGCTTTTAAAAATCATCCAAATTACACCATTTATCAGAGCAGGAGACTTGATTTTTCAATGAACTTATCATCTGTGACGTGCAAAATTAACCAAAATCTAGTCTTAAAATCAAGATATTACATCAAAATGACTTTATTCTACATGTCTCATCTAATTATTTGCCAAAATAAAGTGTTTGCATTCACCAGATCCTGTAAAAAACAAAAGACATTTATGAGTTGTCTCTACTTCTAGCCATGGTTTTTCTGTTTTCATAGAGATTCAGGAGTTTCCATTGCAGTGAAAAATGAACCACAGTGAGTAAAAATGAGACGAGGAGCAAAAAGGGCTTGGGGACCAGAGGGTTAATGTCCTACATTCTGGTAAATCTGTGGCCTGTTCTGCATCAGTTTATGGTAAAAAAAAAATGTCTTCATTTATGTAAAATCATATATATCAAAATATATTGGAATATATGTGGATCTAATTAGGTTTGCGACCGCAGAATCAGTGGTTGTATGAACTCACAATTAATACAAAAGAAGAGCCAGTGCTGAAGAAAATAATGTCTGCAAGCATAGCTTTAGTGTTTTCTTAGCTACTGGAATCCCGTAAATGTCACCGTTTGTGCTATCGGAAAAAAATCCAACGGTTTCTGAAAGCTGAGGCGTTGCGCTTTACAGCCAATATGGTGTCATTATGGTAAATTAATTCGTGCCGCCCCAGGAATTCGCTGGATAAAATTACCATAAAATTACCGTAATGATACTATATTGGCTGTAAAGTGCAACGACATTGTCATTACGGTCATTATGGTAATTTCATTCGTGCCCCCCCAGCCCGCTCTATGAAATTACTGTAAAATTACCGTAACTCTTATAATAGTTATGTCTGATTATGTATTTTGATTTTAAAAAATGGCACTACAGCATGTAAAAATGTAAAGATATGCTCTGGCTACTTGTTCTATGGCAGGTCTTAAAGGGTTAAGCATAATTTTGAAGGACATATGTCAAAGACCAAAAATGAAAAAGCAGATTTACAGTTTGTTGTGCACCCCACAAGATCTTATCTCTGTCTGGAATAGCATAATCTGTCTTCTTATTTGTGGTGATATTCTTGTTTTTCTGTTTTGTTGCTGTATTGGATCCTTCTCACAGAACATATAAACATCTGAATGCCAAAGCGGTGGCCTGACTGTGAATCCCACCTGCTCCCGGAGGCTGCTGTAGGGGTCCTCGGGCACAGGGGCCGGCTCGTTTAAGATCACCCCGAGTTTAGTGAGGAAGCTCCTTGTGAAAGGGTCACAGTTGGTCACGGTGAATGTGCGAGAGTACAGCACCATCTGTTGGTTGAGGTTGAAATGGTAAATGTTGTAGAACTGGTCGTCGTTTGGGGGAGGCAGTGGGATCCGGTGGCGGCGGATCAGAGTTCCTGAAACACGGATCACAGACACGGTGGTGGTAAGCAGCAGGAATGAAACAGCTCATCACATCTCAGTAAGCTGTTATGCTGAAAAAGAGTACATGATAAACTCATTTGAGAGCGTTCAGACACCTTGAGGGATGCCACAGTTCTTGAACTCCGGCTCCACCACCTGTATGGTGTCGTCTTCCAGGTAGAAGTAGATTTTACACTTTCTGATTCTGTGAGTCTCGTTCTGTGCCTCAGTGACTTCCTCCTGGAAGTGTGCTTCGAAACACAGAGCCTGCACGGACAAAGAGGCATTTGGTGTTAATGCTGGAGCAGGGGGCAGTGAAATAATCTATTCTAAGTCTTATACAGCACTAATAGACATGATAATAGATGTAATAGATTTAGATAACATGTAGACGTACACACACACACACATCTTATACATATACAAATCTCTTTACTCCTTAATATTTATGACCCTTTCTATTGCCAAAGGAATGTTTATCTCATCATATATTGTTGTGATTTCACAGCCTTTGCATTTCACTGCCTGTACTGTTTGAGCACATGACAAAAAATCCCTTGAATATATTAGTGAATACTGGGGGAGTACTGGGGCAGTGGTGGCTTAGTGGTTTGTGAAGCGGACTTGTAGCCGGTTCGAGTCCCCGGACTGGCAAGAGGTTGTGGTGTGAAAGTGAGAGCGACCGCTTGTCCCAATCACCACCACTGTGGGCCCTTGAGCAAGGCCCTTAACCCCTGACTGCTCCCCGGGCGCTGCACCGCGGCAGCCCACTGCTCCTAGTATGTATAGTTAAGGTTAACTTTGAATAGGATGAATGCAGAGAGGGGGTCAATAATACAAATATAAGCTGCATTGCATGTGTCATATAACTTTTATAGTATGTGTATTACTGGGGAGGTAAAATTGATTAATTTCAACCCACCTTTTTGTCGAAGGTCACCCACGCTGGCATATCGCTGCCCTCTCCTTTAGGATACACAGAGTGTTTTGGTTTGACCTTCTGGCCCACTAGAAGCTCTCCTCCGATGCCCGGCTTCTCAGACCCCATCAGCATCGGGACTCCGTTGGAATAGTCGAAATGTTGGGATTTGTGGAATCTCTCCTTCCCCAGCTTTGGTGCAGAAGGCACAAATCAGTTCTGAGCAGTTTCTATCAAAGGCTTACTATTCTAAAGCATACAATGGACACTTATATACCTGTTTAATCATGTTCAAATATCAATAAATACGAAAGTAATACTTCGGTATTGATTATGGCGGCCATCTTGAAAAAACGGCAGCCATCTTGAATTTCAGGTGGCCAGCATATTTTTTCAAAAAGGAGCATTTGTGCCAAGTTTGGTGCTTGTATCACATTATGAACGATTCACCTGAAGAACATAATTTATCTGCTGCACTATAAGTAAAGTACAACAGCTGGGAGGCTTCATGGCGTCTGTTCTCATTACATATTTGGAGATATTGTGATTGCTTCACTTGTACCTCTTGAGCAAAAGTCTTCATTATGACATTTTTGCACCAAAGATATTTTGGCTGTTGCTTTTTCATAAAATGATGAACTCATCAGAACTCAGCCGCACGTGTGCTGACGAGGACCAGAGGGTGGGAGCACATTACACCAGTTTTAAAATCGCTGCATTGGCTTCCCGTGTGTTTCAGGATTGATTTTAAGGTGCTTTTATTCGTTTTTAAGTGTCTTAACGGTCTTGGGCCATCTTATTTATCTGACCAGCTTTTATCATATCAACCCTCACGGATCCTGAGGTCCTCTGGCACCGGCCTTTTAATTATTCCAAGAGCCAGAACAAAAACCCACGGGGAGGCTGCATTCAGCCATTATGGTCCACAGCTATGGAATAGCCTGCCAGAGGGCATCAGGACCGCAGAGACTGTTGATGTTTTTAAAAGGAGGCTCAAGACTCACCTTTTTAGTTTTGGCTTTTAACTGATTTCTTTTACTCTTTTCATTCAGGCCTGTTTTTATCTAATCTTACTGTATTAGCTTTTAGCTATTTTTATTCTGTTGTCTTTTAGCTTTTAGCTCCAGTGTTTCCTCATGGGGGGTCTCCACGCTGGGAGGTGTGGCTGGTCTGCCCACAGGGGGGGTCCTCCTGGAGACCCCTCAGGCCCAGGGGACTGGGGGGCTCTGCACCATGTGTGGAGTCTACCCCGGTCTATCTGGGCCGGGGGTCTCTGTGGTGGCGGCGCTCTCTGTGGCCGTGGGCTGTCAACCCTCTCAGTGTGGACGAGCTCCCCTTAGGTGCTTTTTCCTCACATGGTTCCTCAGTGCCCTGCCATGTCACTATCACTGTAGTTTATGTGGTTGTGTGGGTGTGTATGTGTGCGTGTTTGTGTGTGCGTGCACGCGGGTGTGCTTTTGGGGAAGTGGACTTATGTGTGTGTTAGGGGGGAGGGTGCGGGTTTTCTTTTTATATGTTATATTTCTTTTGGATGTTTTTATCTGAAAAGCACTTTGAGTTGCATTTTACTGTAGGAAAAGTGCTATATAAATAAAGTTTGATTTGATTTGATTTGATGAAAAAGAGAAGATCCCCGGTTCGCGTCCTGGTTAGGACGCGAACCGGGGATCTTTCTGTGTGGAGTTTGCATGTTCTCCCTGTGCAGTGTGGGTTCTCTCCAGGTTCTCCAGCTTCCTTCCACAGTCCAAAAACATGCTGAGGTTAATTGATGATTCTAAATTTGCTTGTAGGTGTGAATGAGAGTGTGCTTGGTTGTCTGTCTCTATGTGTAGCCCTGTGATAGACTGGCGACCTGTCCAGCGTGTCCCCTGCCTTCACCTGAGTCGGCTGGGATAGACTCCAGCCCCCCCGCGACCCTGCAGAGGACTAAGTGGTGTATAGATAATGGATGGATGGATGGATGGATGATGAAAAAGTAAAGTCTACTAATTGATTGTTTTATCTGACCAGCCAGTGGTGGAAAGTAACTTTACTCAAGTACTGTAATTAAGTATACATTTGGGATCCACTACACAACATTTCAGGATAAATACTGTACTTTCTGTGCTACTACATTCATCCGACAGCTTCAGTTACTTTACAGATCAGAATTAAAAACAAGGGAAAATATAACAAGTTTTTAAAATACGACACATAGTAAAAGACTGAACCAGTGGTTTACAACCTTTTTGGGTCCTGACATCATACAAAAAGCAGTATGGAGTACTTTTACTTTCATATTTTACTACATTTTACTGCTAATACTTCTACTTATGCAAGACTTTTACCTGTAATGAAGTATTTTTTTTACTTTGCTGTACTTTTTCATAATGTCACACACACTTTCTAAGTCAAAAAGCACACAAAGCAGGCCCTCAGGTAGACTTTAGAGAATTATTTACTGCTGCCTGTTATCAATAAACCACACACAATGAAGCTAATCAGGTAGCATTAGCCTACAAAGTCATATATAGCATCATTTGGCTACATTCCTGATTTCTCTTTCCGTATTACAAAGCTCATAAAATGTAATAAAAGCATGAGAAGGTTTATCTTATCTCATCTGCAGCCATACTTCTGACTACAGGATGTTTTATGGTTTAACTGCTCACCACTAACGGTTGTCTCAAGCTAGCACAACAAACACAGCTGACCTAGCTAAAATGCTAAACATAGCTACATTTAGCCTAGCTTGCTACCTAAACTCAAACATTTGTTGCGCTCACCAGGTATGACATGTGGTAAACTTACTCGTGTATTAGGAGAATTTCCCGGTAGAAACGGTAACGCCATGAGGAAAGTATTTCAAAGCAGGTCAATTATAATTTTCTTTCTCACTGAGTTCAACTGTCTGTTAGTGGTTACCATGGAAGCCAGTTGTGTGGGGCCGTCTCTTAGCAACGTTCGAAACAGGAAGTGCAGATAAAACTGAGTCAAAAGATAAGATAAAGGTGTCACAACACCTCAGGGTACTTTACTACTACTACTACTACTACTACTGCTACTACTACTACTACTACTAATAACAATAATAACAAAACTACTACTGCTACTACTAGTAGTACTAGTACTACTACTACTAGTAATGATAATAACAATGCTACTACTACTAGTACTACTACTAGTAATAATAAGAACAACAATACTACTACTGCTACTACTAGTAGTACTAGTACTACTACTATTAGTAATAATACCACTGAAAAATAAATACTTGTACCATGTGTACATAAATGCTTGTAAAGTAAATGAGAAACATTTTTAACTTATATCTTCCTTTTTATTTACTTACATAGTAGACAAACCACAGCCTTCATCAATCCATTGCTAAACAAAACACATAAAAAAGAGATGCGGGGGAAGGCCGATATAATCCATCAAACATTTAGCACCTCGTGAAAAGGCAAAACAATCCCATAACTATCAGCACTTAATAATACAATTCAAGTTTACACTCTGAAAATGATCGATTATGGCGTCTGGATTTTGAAAATATAATAGTGGCATTGATGGAATCCTGTAGGCACGTCCTGCCATGTGAAGGTGGATTAACTCGCCCAATTGTTGCCTGAATTGAGCACAATATCAGTGCATAATCTCTCCACCTGGAACAATATTGGTTTGGTAAAAAATAAATAAATACAAAATTACAACACTCTGATGAGCTGTGCGTTCTCTTTACATTAATTTCGCAAGATATGTGTCATTATTTGGCCTGCAACGTGGAGTGTTTAAGGAGGGCATCTCTGGTTTAAGTCCCACGTCCATATCGACTGTGTGATTGTCATGTAGAAGTACAGTATCATAGACAAAAGGATGTGCAGCTTATGTTGACAAATACAGCTACAAGCTAAACTGAAATTGGTTGCTTGCTGTCAAAACACTTAAAACTCCTCCAGCACTTATTATTTTTCTCTAGTTTCTCGTAACGTTTAAAGAAACACAAACTCTTCTTTGGCAGACCCTAAGACGCCAGGCCGAGCAGGAAGCCGCCGATGAATCCGCTCGTGACGACGATGTTTTTCTTCACAAACTCTGTGGACTGAAAAAGACAGAATATAATATAAACACAAAGCAGTTACGGATAATTCCAGGCTGGTATTAATCCACAGTCAAACACACTACAGGTGACTTTTCTCTGATTAAATAAGACACTTTCAAAAGCACCCCACAAAACAAAAACATCTAAATATTATCTCTGCTAGCTGATTCTTTGGCACATTAGTACTGATAGCTTGAGTGTGTAAACATGAAGCCAAATCTGAAGTAAATAGAAGACGGCTTAAAAACCACATCTTTGACAAGTTTAATACTAATTATTTTAAAAGTTAATTTAAACACAAGACACTTGTGCTCAAAAAGAAAGGATTCATCCTCAGTGAAGGACCTAGGATCCCTAATCTGTCTCTAAACCTACCAGTGAGCAGTGATTCCTAACACGTCTCTGGGGGTCATCAGGTGGAAACCTCCCTTCAACGGTGTTTCTCCTACTTAGTCCCACGACACCTCCAGGAGGCTAGGAGGTGGACTCTGGTGTCCCAGAGTCGCCCCCCCTAGTGCCAGTTTACACTGCTGCTACACAATCCAACCAGCACTGCCACGTTCAACTAACCCAGGCCCGTTTAGGAGATGCTCCAGGTAGTGACCAGTGCCGATGCTACCATTTAGCTAACTGCTAAATGCTTATGCTAACTGCTAATTCAACCAGCACTGCCACATTACAACTTATACCTTGTTTTAAGGTGGCTAGAGACATTTTTATTGTCTAATTAGCTGCACTACTAAAGTGATAAAGTTCCTTTTAGAGATTCTTCTTAATGGCATTTGTGTTTTTTATAGAATGTAAATAAAAACAAAAAAACGTAGGGAAAGAGGGTATGACATGCAACAAAGGTCTTAAAATCAGGGACGCTACAGGGCAGTCCTGGACAAGGCTACTCTACTCCAATAACAAATGCACAACAATCATCTATGCTTTACTCTCTTAAAACGGGGATGTCCACTGCTTCTCTTTCCAACTGCCATCAAGCCCTTTGTTAAGGTGAGAAAAAAAAAATAAAGGACCACAACAATACATGAGGCCCCAGACACCATTAAAAAAAAAAACACTACAAGGATTTACACGAGTCTTAACAAAGGAGACAAAGAGGATAATGATGTGTAAGGACTCCTCTCTAATCCCCACCCCTGACCCCATTTCTTTCCTTATATTTTTATTAAGTCTAGCATTAAACAGCCAGCGTTTCCTGTTTCATTATCACTTATTCACTTGTAATGAAAACAATGTCTGTTGATCTACACGTGTAGTTAGGACCTCATTTACTCCCTTAGAACATAACAAATACAGCTGATTGCTAATGAGCCGGAAGACGGGTTTAAGGGAGGGAGGGGAACAGCCTAGTAAATACTCTGTGGATCCATATGAACACATGCTTGCTGACACTTTGTAAGGTAAATAAAAACAATAAATAACATGTTTAAGAAATAAACAGAATGTCTCCACTGTCTTATTTTAAAAAATGTACCCAAAGGACTCACAGCAACGTTCAGATTCCGCTTTATGTGAGCAGAGGAAACTCTTACCTTGTCAATAAATGTGTTTAGCTCAGGGGCTGCTTGATTTGTTCCCTTCTTTAGCTGCTTCTTGGCTTTGTTGACATCCTTCTCTACTCTCTTCCAGTCCACCTGGATGTAGCCGCTGTTGTTAGCTATCTGGAGACGGAAAAGAGAGATTCACCGAGATGTTTTTAAATCGGTTGAGACGTTTAACTTCTCCGTGTTTCTGCGCAGCGTTTGAAATCATACCTGCAGCATTAGAAGACCTCCTCCAACTGCCGTGGCCGCAACCTTTCCAACTTTCTGGAACAGATAACCTGCACACCTGAAATGGCAGAGGGAAAAAAAGCATGAGGGTTAAGCTAACATACTTCAGCTGCCTTGCCAATCATGAATGCGTGATGCGTGCTTAATATACACTAGGGCTGAGTAATTGAGGGAAAACATCTTTCTTTTTTCCCCCTGACAGATATTGCAACTTAAATTTGATTTGCCACGCAAATTTGAACGCCACTTTGGTTCCACATCCTCTGTGTAATAGATTGAAAACATGATTTAGCATTACCACATGAGATACCATCAAAAACGTGACTGTCGCGCACGCAAGTACGGCATGAATATGCAAAACCACCAACTGCACAGTTTAAATCTGCTGTGGAGAAAATGATTTGACTGCAGCTGATGAAATGTGACTGTGTCTGTGATTGATCGGGACTAGGGATAATTTAAAGGCTACTTATAAGTAATTAATGAGGTTTAATGTTCAGGCAGTGTTGCATGCAAACAGCTGGAGCAACAAAGCTAACCTCAGCTCCTGGATCACATTTGTTATTGGTGAGACTCATTAATCTAACTCCATGTTTCCTTCACAGTAAAGTTTATTTTTAAGCACGTTTCAGTGAAATTGCAGAGTAAAGTGAATGAAAAAGGTCTTTTGTGCTCTCTGTAAAGTTTTTAGACCAATGTTGGTGCTAAAATGAGGAAAACGTCTTCCTCACATCACTTCAATCAACTCGAGGTATGTTAGGATGTAGCTGTGCCTAATGTGAGCCTTAGTGTTGTGTCTAAAGTGATATTTTTACTTTTTTTTTAACCTTTTATTAATCCCCTTGGGGAAATTACATCTCTGCATTTGACCCATCCGAATACATGTACTAGGAGCAGTGGGCTGCCGTGGTGCAGCACCCGGGGAGCAGTCAGGGGTTAAGGGCCTTGCTCAAGGGCCCAAACAGTGGCCGCAGTTGGGGATCGATCCTCCGACCTTCTGATCAGAAGCCAGTTGCTTAACCTATATATTTCATAAACTATATTTCAAGTTGTCAAGGCGGGGTCTTGGGTAAAGTTTTCAACTAGCAATAATCGCGCCTTGGATAAACCTCTTAGGCTACGATACTTCCACTGTTCATAGATATGTAAATATGTAGATATGTAAATAGTGTTAGGTCTGACCCAGCAAGATGGCTGCCTGTCGTAACTTTACAGATGAGTATTCAGACGTGAAGCTGACATGTTCAGATGTCGTCAGCTTAACAGAAAAGACAGCCCGTCTGTGGAGTGAA
>OMNN01097906.1:4656-24401 GCA_900302755.1 Chromis chromis
CACTCAAACAGAACAGACAGCAGCAACCGCTCACAGGTGTTCATTAAAATAACGGACGGCTGCTGGAATAAAAGACGTTCTGAGTCGTTCAGTGGAACATTTAGGCATCACCAGACGCTCACTAAAAGAACTCCTTAGTCCAGTGGTTCCCAACATTTTTTGGTTCGTGACCCCATTTTGACATCACAAATTTCTGGCGAACCCAGAGACTTTTTTTTTTCTAGAATTAGTTTTTGATCAAAGATGTCCGTTACATATGCAAGGAGGCACATTTTCTGCTGGTCACACAGAAAGTCAACAAAATCTGTTTTTTTCCACATCCATGGAAAACGCCAACAGTTTGTTTCTTATGGAGCTAAAACAGAGACAGTATAGGTTGTCATTGAAAATAAAGACATTTTTTTTCTATGACAAATTTTGGAGTTGAAGTTTTTTCTTGTTCAAGTTTGTGAGTCAGGTTGAAGCAAGGGAACTGAAGTAATGGTAACTGTAAAGTCACGTGATCGCGGCCTTCAATCAAGATGTGCTCAGATATGTTTAAATGCTGCATTTTATTTGAACTAGATTTATATTTGAGAAAGTGAAAGAAAGTACAGAATACAGTTGTTTAAGATTGTGTGTGGTGTTTTAATTTTTAAAAAGAATAATAATTAGTTTAAAAAAAAATGTATCAGTAATTTTTTTGTCAGTTACTGGACATTTCAGGCGATCCCATTTGAATTCCAGGCGACCCCATGTGGGGTCCCGACCCCAAGGTTGAAAAACACCACCTTAGTCCCTTAAAAATGCTGTGAAGACGATGGCCTTCAGAGGTCAGCACAGTTTTCAATTTGGCCCAATCCTCTTATCACAGGTGACCTGAGTCTCGGGTGCAGCCGATCACTGAGCCAGCCTTCTTGATCAGTTTGTTGATCCTGTTTTTATCATCAACAGTGATGCTGCCCACCCGGCAAAGAACGGCATAAACAAGACACTGGCTAGGATCCCCTGATAAAAGACATTGAGCAGCCTCCTGCAAATGTCAAAGGATCTCAGTTTTCTAAGGAAGAACAGCCTGGATTGAGCCTTCTTAAAAAACAGCCTCTGTGTTCTTTTTCCAGTTAAGTCTAGGATCAATGTGAACACCAAGATACTTGTACGACTGAACAATTTCAATCTGTTCACCATTGATGGTCACAGGGCAAACCTCCTCTGGCTTTCTTCTAAAATCAATGATTAGTTCTTTGGTCTTCCCAACATTCAGTTTTAAAAAACTGTTGTCACACGAGCTGACAAATGTACCAATCCCAGTTTTGTAGGCCGAGTCGTTGCCCGATTGATAAAACCCACCAGGTCAATGTCATCAGAGAACCTCTGGGTGTGGGAAGACATTCCACCATGTCTAAAATCAGAAGTGTATAAAGTAGGGCCGCCGTTTAGCTCACTGAGTTAAGGCGATACCACATGGGCACAGTCCCTTAGCAGCGGTCATAAGTTCGAGTCTGGCTCAGGACCATTTGCTGCGTGTCACTCTCCTCTCTGTCTACCTCCAATTTCACTCTCTCTACAAATAAAAAGGAAAAATTCTCCCCCAAAAAATTACTTAAAAAAAAAAGAAGTGTATAAAGTAAATAAAAAGGGTGATAAAACTGTACCCTGTGGAGCTCCAGTTCCTGTTAAAATAATGACTGTTTGTTCTGAAGTCTGACAAACTGAGGACCTGATAAAAGATAGTTTAAAACCAAAGCAATGGTCGTTAATTTACTATTGTCAATATATTATAAAATCCTGTGGCAATTAAAAAAAAGCTACTCAGATTAAATAAAGTCTGAAATTTTAACACTTTGACATAAAAGAAAATAGAAATATAAGTACAGCTATTGTACTATTTTGGTAAATATACATTAAATAACTTCTGTAAATTAAGCATTAAATACTTTTACCAATTTATTTCTAATTACTGGTCTGCACTTATACAGCACTTTTATCCAAAGCGCTTTACAATGTGTTTCTCATTCACACATTCACACACCAGTGGCGACAGACTTCCATGCAAGGTGCCTGCCTGCCATTGGGAGCAACTTCTGGTTCAGTGTCTTGCCCAAGGACACTTCGGCATGCGGAGGGGCCGGGGATCGAACCACCAACCTTGTGATCAGTGGACAACCCGCTCTACCAACTGAGCCACAGCAATTACTGTTTAATTACTTTAATAATCAGCTTAGCGCAGACATACGTGTGTGTTGTATTTTATATTTCTTTAATTAATTGTTTTGGAAGATGATCCTTAATATGAGGTTAACTACATCAGGGATTGTACCAACCTCCGCCACAGCCTGGTCAGCAGACTCCATCTTCTCAAACGTGATAAAAGCACAACTGGAAAGAGGAACAGAGGCGGGAGGGAACAGAACGGTATTTAATTACACTGTGGAGCGCTGCATTGTTGTACAGACAATCGGAGCAGCAGGTGGAAAAGACCAATACATGCACACGGCTTTGTTTAACGGCTCCGTACTTGCGTGGGTTGTCCATGGAGAGGTCGATGATGTTTCCATGTTGAGAGAAGGCAGAGCGCAGGCTGTCCTCGACGAGCCCAGAGCCGTAAACGTACACCGTGTTCCCCTTTCGCACGCCTCGCCGCTCTGGGTACGAGTCTGACCCTGATGGTAAAAGCAAAGCAGATGAACAATTAACTTTTCACCTGCAGTCTTTGACCCTAACATACAAACATTACAGAAACATCAAAGAAAACTGGGGTGTAGTGGCAGAGAAATATGTCACCAGTATTATTGAAATACACAGAATGAGGAAGTACACTGCATTAAAAAGACATTATAGGTCTTTTGAAGGCTTTATACATCCGTTATTTGCTCCATCTCATACAGTTTCCCTACTTTTTGGATCCATATGTTATATACCGGGGGCTCAGGTTTCAACAACCCAACTGTAATACACTTTTATAGCAACCCCTAATAGGATTTGTAGCAAATATCTTCCCTCAAAGCCTTCAGGAACGACACCTAGCAGGGCTATTTTGGGATCTTTGAGAATATTACAGCAGAAAACCTCTTTAACTGCATCAGAAAAGCTCTCTGAAGAGCCTCCAGCAAATCCAAAATGCTGCAGTGAGAGTACCGACTGAAACTAGCAAGAGAGATCTTCTTTCTCCCATATTCGTTTCTCTGAATTGATTCCCAGTAAAAACCAAAAGAGAATTTAAAATACTTTTCCTCGCACACACAAAACCCTTAATGACCAAGCTCCATCTTATCTTAAAGACCTCAAAGCACCATATTGTCCCAATAGAGCACTTTGCTCTCAGACTGAAAGCTTACTTCTGGTTTCTAGGGTTTCCAAAAGTAGAATAGGAAGCAGATTGTTCAGCTATCAGGTTTCTCTGCTGTAGAATCAGCTCCCAGTTTCAATTCAGGAGGCAGACGTCCTCTCTACTTTTAAGATTAGGCTTAAAACTTTTCTTTTTAATAAAGCTTACAGTTAGGGCTGACTCTGGTGACTCGGAACCATCAGTTAGTTATGCTGCTATAGGCCTAAACTGCTGGAGGGCTTCCCATGAGTACCTGTACTCACTCTCCTGGTTGATTCTCCATGAATTTATACCACAATTGCACGTCATTAACTTTGTGTCTTCTCTATGAAGCTTTTTCCTCTCTGTGCTCTCTCTTTCTCCCTTTTCTGTAGGTATCTCTGGCTCCTGAGCTACATGTTTATGATCTTCTCACAGCTTTTCTTTTTCCACTCTCTTCTACCCAAACCGGTCCAGGCAGATGGCGGGCCACCCAATTCTCATCCTGCTGGAGATTTCTAGCTGTGAAACTGGAGTTTTTCCTCCTCACTGCCACTAAATAATGCTTAATTCCTTACGACCTACCATAGAACAAGTAGCCAGAGCATATTTTTACATTTTTACATGATGTAGTGCCATTTTTCTTTTATCAAAATACATATACAATCAGATATAACTATATACAGAAAGAACCAATTTACAGAAAGACAACATGTACATCAAAGTAAACTATAGATACAGTATATATATATACACTATATACATCAATGGTGCAATCAAAGTTCAAAGTCAAACATTACACTTCAGTGTCACCAGTGGAGCTGTGATAGGACTTGTGACAAAATACTGTCCACGATAACACAGAGGCACGGGTTCCATATATATGTGGGTGTGGGAGAGTGTAGGGAGTGAGTGGTGAGCGTCTGGAACCACGTGATAGTTCGTGCTCACAATGTAATGAAGTGTATTCCGACATCAGAACTTAGCGATGTGACACCCGCGGCCTAGATTGCGGTCTAGATGTTTTTGTTGTGTGCGCTTTATACTGGATTTCTACAAACACATTAGTGGAAGGAAACAGCGCTCTGGGACACGTTGGATGCGTGATATTAAAGTGTAACTCCTCAGGTTTTATATGCAAAAAGAATTATGGCTCTAACTTATTTGGTTTCAATTCTACCGCATTGAAAAATAGATACGCAAATGAGATCGCCAGCGCTCCCGTAGGTCTTAAAGAGCTACGGAAGGTAATTGTGGGGTTTCTCTCTATAATATTGTAAGTTGTAATGTAATTGTCTTGATCTTACTAATGTAAAATGCCTTGTGTTATGATTTGGTGCTATATAAATAGCACTGAATTGGAAACATCTTTCCAATAATTTTGCAGCTTCAGACAGAGAATTATCTGTGGCCAATTCGCACTCATCTGAGGTAGTCCGGCACTACTTTGCCAGGACGTTACCTGCAGGACCCGCAAGTCTTCCATTTAACGTCCCTCCAAATGTTTCTCTCTACCTACTTCTAATCAGGTATTTAATCATATATTTGTGTTTGTTTCAGCTTCCATCCCTCTTGTTTATTTGGTTAGTGTTGTTTGGGCTCATGGACAAGAATTACTTTCTTGGCCGTGTTTTTAAGTTTCTGTAAGATGGTGTTCTATTCAGATGGGATCTTTCACATTTTCTGAATCCCTTCTGAGTATATGAAAAGTTCAGTCCTTGGAAGTACAAACTCATTTCTTATCTGTTAGAGCTAATTATTGTGCAATAAATAACTATGTGCATATTCAGACAACTTTTTGAAGCCTCCCTCTATATGTGATATACAAACCCTTTAAGATAACCTTAATAGCTACAGATGACATTCACTAAGACAAGCCAGCAACGCTTGTATGGATTTCGAAAAATTTAAAAAAAAAAAGAACTTTTGTGCACTTTTACATTTGAGCAACATTTAGGAATCTCAAAAAGGTGCTACCTGTAGGGGCACAAATCATAGTTTCTTTTTAATACTAGGCCATCGGGTTTATGTGTGACCCTTCATTCAGGAGGGTCTTAACTGTGTAGCTCAGAGGCAAAAACTTAAATGTGGGAGATTTGATTTGGATATTGGGACATCTGTGGGGAACGTCTAAAATAAGTAACATTGGCCAATTAGAGTGAAAAAGAGAGCACTGACCATCAACCTAGATGTTCATTAATACATCTAGTTATCATATTATAGCCCTCCACATATCTAAAGCAGTTACTACATATTTACACAACACAATGTTCACACCAATACAAAGTATAGAAATCTATTTAACACAGCGACCAACAGAAAATGGTTACTCACGTCTGAATGGTCCATCTCTGTCTCTCTCCCGATCCCTGTCCCGGTCTCGATCCCTCTCTCTGCTTCGGTCTCTGTCTCTTTCTCGCTCTCGGTCCCTGTCTCTCTCCCTGCCTCTGTCTCTATCTCTCTCTCTGTCCCGGTCTCGCTCTCTGTCTCTGTCTCTGTCTCGATCTCTCTCTCTGTCCCGCTCTCTGTCCACGTCTCGCTCACGGTCTCGCTCTCTGTCTCGGTCCATGTCGCGGCTGGACGACATGCCGCTTCCATCGTCCTCGTCCCGGTATCGGTCACTGGAACTGACGAAGCTGCAGAAGCGCACAAAGAAATGACTCTCAAATAAACACCGTCAGCATATCGAACATGTCGCTCTGCTTGTTGATTGTGGTTTTAGACATTACCTCTCATACAGAGATTTCCTGTGGGCTCTCTTTCCAGACTAAAGGAAACACAAAACACTGATTAATAATGCTAATTTGACTGTATTTCATAGTAGTTACACTAATCTGTCACAGCACAACATTTCAGAAATGTAAACAACTTGGAAAAACAAACTATAAATATTACAGCAGAGATGCTAAATGCAACACAGTGGTCATAGTTTAACATGCTTAATCTCCGCTATACCTCAGGTTGGTCTTCATCTGTAGAGACGCTCCTTTGGAATGGTAAGAAAGCAGGAACTGGGCCTTTTTCAGGGTCCTGTCGGAAATGAAGAGCAAGAACAAATCACATGAACAAACATAACAAAGAAGGAAAAACTTTTAACTATCAGCCAGACTAAGAGTGAACTTTTAAAATGTTCTATCTCTAAATACTTCAGTGCTTTTACGCTATTTCTTTGTGTCTGTCAAGCATATACCAGATTCCACAATATCATAGCATATTAATAATCAACCGTACATTTCATTTCATTACCTGGTCATAACCTTGCCTGCAAACACCAGAAGTAATGTTGACAGTTGTGGGTCATGCAGTGTATTTACTGAAATCCCACCTTGAGTTTGATTTCCAGCATTCGAGAGCGTTTGAAGCCCGAGTTCTTGTTCTCAGATTTAATAGCACTGATGGCTCCCGACTTGATGAGCATTTTTGCTTGCTCTGTTGCTGTTGCAGTGTCAACAACAGGCTGGTCCGACAGCGCTGTGACAAAGAGAAGTGTTAAGTGAACAAAGGCAACCCCAGTGCTTTAAGTCAAGTTATAATCAATAACTATATTGAACAAAAATATAAATGCAGCAATATTTTTTATAATACTTTAAGAACTTCTTTCTATTCTTTTTTTGTGAGGGGAAAAAAGTACTTGTTATTCCAGCACACTGTATCTCTACAACAGGATGAACATCATGAAACAACGAAGTACGCACTATACTGGAAATTATAAAAGGCAGCTAGAGAGTGGGGTCATAGACCAGACAGTAACAAGTCACACATCTGCGATGAATAAAGTAATGAGACTCTTCCTGAAAAGCTTTGGACATTTTAGGAGACAGGATTGTGTTGTGGAATACGTCCATCGAGAGCATCATTCTTAAATATACAAACATGTTTCAAATAGATCAATTTCACATACTCCGTTTCAAGCCACTCTGGTTTGTCTGGTTGGTTGAACTCTGCTTCTTCAAGGCAAGCAGTGCCTTTTTCTGAAAAGACATTGACACAACAATTAAATACACAAAGTGTTTTGAGACTCATTTCAGCGTAGTCCTCTGGAGTTACATTTGCCATAACTAGGGAGTAAATGCAACATCTGCTATTAAAACAAATCCAAATGTAATTTACTGTTGTATTGGTGGATGTCACAGCAACCCTCAGGTTACTCACCTTTTTCTTAAGTTTAGCATATTTCTTCTGCAGTGCCTCCTCTTCCTCTGTCAGTGAGCTTGGAAATACCACCATGACGGCAACCGCTACAATACAGCGAATAACAGCTTTAAGCAGACATAGGTTTAGTAACACTAGACAGGTTTTTAACAAACTTTAGTATTTACTTTCACTCGTATCACTGCTGCATGCTAGCCCATAAGCTAATTATCCCGCTAGCCAGAAACCAAAACATTTCAACTACATTTCAAGAGAATACAAATGTAATTCATTCATACCAGACAAAAACAGGCCTGCTAGAATATAAAAAAGCATGTGGCATTTTAAAAGATGCATTCAACAACAGTCATTACTTATTACCAGTCTAATTCAATACACTCACCTAATTCAAACTGTGGCTACCGCCGATAGCAACAACAACACCGACGCGTAAATATGACGTAGCACCTGCCGACCACCATTTCTGGCAAACAAAAATTTAAAAACAACTAAAAAAGCACACAAAATCCCATCATTCTTGATTATTACAAATGCGTATACATTAATATAGATTTCGGAAAATGACTAGCACGTTTACAGTTTATTTTTTGTTCCTCTGTCGACGCTAGCTCACTTTGCTAGCAACTTCCGCTTTTCGATTTTAGCAACTTCCGAGGCGACAGCAGCAACTACTTGGTGGCAACTTTTAGCTTTCAGTTCTGAGTGGGACCATGGACAGAATTAGTGAGTTGAGATTTATTTAATGTCACGTCAACTCCTTAAATATTTACATGTAACTGAAATGCGTTTTATTTCGCTAACGCGCCTTGTTGGCGTAGCTTGTGGTGATGTGGCTAACAGAGCAGCCAGCTTTCTGTCAGTCAGTGCTTCATTCAGCACTCTCATGGTTTACAGAGTTAATATGTAGATAATTAGCCAATAACTGCACCCATGCATGTTCAGTCTTTCTTGGGCACATACAGCCAGATGGTTAAGTTAGTTTAAAGGACGCTTCTGCACCCTGCATGGATATGGACCATCCTTATTGTGGTTTAGTCCTTTAAGACTGTGTTGTTGTCTCTGCAGATGTGCCCCCTGCGGGCCCCATGGACCTGCCGCTGTCCCTGTTGGAGATGGGATGCTCAGACAGGTTTGAGCTCATCACACACCCCATGCCTGGCCAGCCTTTACCTCCACAGAGCACGGTGAGTAAAAGGAAGCAGGGTGACTGTGCATATTTATTTATTTGTAGTTCAGTAAAATCAGCAAGTCTCATAACCCTTCATGAGCAGTGTCAACTGGTTATAAAAGATTTGACTATGAAAAGAGACAAACAAGCAATTTCTGAGCATTTTCTGCACTTTTTACTTCCAAATAAAGTCCTGCACCTATATGGAAACGGCAAAACCTTGGCTAGAAGTAGAGATAACCAGAAAATGTAGTAGTATAACACAACTATAATGCCATAAATTGGAAAAAAGATGATGATTTATTCACAAAAAATGGAAAAACAACTGGAATCAACATGTACAACAATTTTATTACTTACATGTTACATTAATCTTGTCTCCTCCCTGCTCTAACAAATCCTGCAGTTCAGCTGAAAAGCCCCTGAATTTTTATCACACAACTGTTGGTCACATGTCTGTGAAGGTTCTCAGTCATCCAGGTCATGGTTATCCTCGTAGTTTCAATCGTAGTATCTGGACTTGATTGAGTTTGTCGAAGGCATTTCACCTCTCATCCAAGAGGCTTCATCATTTCTGAACTGACTGGTTGGGAGATGGCGACATCACCTCTCAAACCATCTATCCTCCATGGCCAAACTTTGTACATTATTTGAGAGGGGGCTGAAGGAAACCATCTATGTTAAACTGGAAAAAACATCTTTAAACAGAGGGGGAGGCCTGAGACATCACCTCTCAGCTGTGTACAATGCAGTTTTACATTCTCTACCCAGGAAGAACAGAACCCATTCTCATCTGGCCACAAAGCGTCCTAACAGATCTCATTGTGAGAGGGAAGGACCCAACGACTCGCATAATGAGGGAGGGACAACACTCACCCATCAGACTGGAGTTTCAATAGTGTTAATGGATCCTAAAGAGTATAAAATGTGGAACTCCCAACCTGTCAGTTTAGAACTGATGAAGCCTCTTGGATGAGAGGTGAGACGTCTTCGAGCTAACTCAACCAAGTCCAGATGCTACGATTGAAACTACGAGGATAACCATGACCTGGATGACTGAGAATTTATTATTTATTTTTGGCAATTTTTAAAATGACACATGCACTATGGAATAGAGGGACTTCAATGAAACATCATTATTTTAAGCTTAGATTTATTTATTTTTCCTGTTAGAACAGCATGTCACAGATTTAAAGTTCAAGGGCTGTTAAAAAGTTGATAATCTGACTTTTCTTTTTGTGTTTACTGTTTCTGTCTCTGATAAATGGCGTCATTTAGACCATTTTTTGAAAGACAACATACCTGGTTAACCGGTTATTTTACCTTCATTGGATAATGAAGGTGTATTATCAGTGGATAATGACAGTGGTAATCACTGTCAAAAATACGCAAATGTTACTTGCAGTTAAGGAAACAACCTCATGCTGTGTTTATGTGGTTTATGTGGTTTGTGTCTTCTACTGATGACTCATCAGGTTTACTGAATATCTGATCTGATCTCTTCCTGCTCAGCTCCCTCATGGCCTTCCTCCCACCAGCCTGAACCTGGAGACAGAAGTAGAGAAACAGTTTTTGCGGGACCCTGCATGGCTTCCTATACACGACACGGACTTTGCCTTCCAGAAGTTTCTCAAGTACATATGACTTTTGATTGTTTTGCTCTTGTTGGTGAAAAAGCTGTAAATAGAGTTCCATGACCCATAGAGCTGCAACAGTTGATCCATTAGTTGTCAACTTTTAAATACGTTGTCGGCTATTTTGATAATCGATTAATCTGTTTCAGTAATTTAAAAAAAATTAAAAATCTAAATTCTCCAATTCCAGCTTCTTATAGGTGTAGATTTTCCAATTTAGTTCTTCCTCTGTGACAGTAAACTGAATATCTTTGGGTCATTGATAAAACAGCTGTGATAAACACTGAACCACATTATTTTTTTAAACTATTTTCTAACATTTTATAATAACAAAAACTAATCAATTAATCAAGAAAACCATCAACAGATTAATCAACAATGGAAATAATTTGAAATGTTAATGATATTTATTTGGAGAACGTGTAATTTATGTGTTGCTGTCTTCACCAGGGTGACTCAGAGAAACGTTAATGTCGACTCTCTGCTCAACTGCACATCTTCTGCGCTTCATTCTGGACTCTCTGTCGTCAGAGATCCAACCACAGGGATGCTGCTGGACTTCACAGAGGTAATGTTTTGGCCTTTCCACAAATTACAACACTGCAGCTGCTGATTCTGTTGCCTCTCTTTGGCTGATTTATTCTCCCTTTTAAAAAAAATATATATATTTTTGAGGTCAGAAATTTTACTGATGCCCTGTTCTACATGGCTGCTGAAGAAAACTTGAATCCAACCATTTTGGCAGCAGAAGCCACCATGATCCAGTGTATTATGAGTTTAAGCAAAGGTCTCTGGTCTGTTACTTTTCTTCGCTTTTAGGTGTTAATGGAGAACACTGGCCTGTCAGCAAAGAACTCACTGTCATTACAACGGCAGCCCGGACCTCCCTCAGAGAGCCTCAGAGGAAGCAACACCAACTACCCCTTCCTCCCCGGTGAGATTTGTTCATTTAGAAAAAAAATCTTTAGTAATTTAAGCATTCTTCCTTTAGTTTAGATGTTTGCCAGTGAAGTGTTTTCATTATTTTTGAATATATTTGTTTTGATGGTGATTTTCGCAGGAGGAATGGAGGAACTGACTCTGGACCAAATCCAGAAGAAATCTGAGCTGGAGGAGGAAATAGACTTTGAGAATGGTGATTTTATTTTAACATTTTGATTTGCATCTTTGTAGAAGAGTGTAAGAGATTCTGTTGTTTTTTTTCAGCTCTTCATGGTTGAGTTTGTCATTTTTCTCTCATAGATTTACTGAGAATACCCCCTGGACTTAAAGCTGGGATGGACTTCACCGACAAAGGTTAGATATCATACTGTTTTATGTTTAAAAAAAAACTCCTACATAGTTTAAAAAATGCTATTTTTAATTTTAAATTTGTATCATGAAGATGCCAAAGTAGCAAAGGCAGAAGTCAGTCTAATGTCCCTCCTGTCTACGCTGGACATCACTGATTTGCAACCTGAGGAGGAGGAGAAGAAGGAGGAAGGCAAAGGAAAGGAAGAAGCCCCCAAACTACCCAGAACAAACAGCCTGGAAGACCTGGGCATCAAGGTACTTCGGTTATTTTTTGGTATCTGATAAAGTGCATTTCTTCAGCTTACAGTTAACACCCCTGCTCCATATTTAAAGCACTTATGTATACACACCAAATCCGCATCATATTCTGTGTACATATAAAATAAGATCAAATGTCCTTTTTAACACATAAAAAACACATTTTAACATTACCCTCTGAACCCCTAAACCCCTATGTGGGTTTGAAAGGCATGTTGACGGTTATCTACAGCCATAAACTGTAAAAACAGAAAGAACCAATGGATTTTTAACTTTCTGACATTACTTGAACAACTCCTCTTTGACGTGCCGTTCGGTCCGGAAAATAAACTTAATCTACGCTGAAAATGATGTCATTTAATTAAAATCCTATTCCTCTTTGTGTGTCATTTAAGAAACTGCCAAAAATAAACAGTCCTGAGGCACGTAATTACCAAAATGGTCTAGTTTATATTCAAGTGGAAAAATAAGTTGGTGCAACGGAGCCCCTTTTTGGTCATAGGACCCTTCGCATATTCTGTGAAAGGCAACAGTAGTAAGTAAGTAAGTAAGTAAGTAAAACTTTATTTATATAGCACTTTTTAAAACAACATGTTACAAAGTGCTTAGACACAACAATGCAATAGAACAGATAGGAAAAACAAGAATAGAAAAACAGATTACAACATGCAGATACAAACTTTCTGATACACACCGAACACCAGCAGTAATATGAAGTCATAAATGCAACTGAGTCAACAGTAGAGTTTATAAAAACACAAGAAATAATATACATATTCACAGAAAACTTGTTTCCATCCTGCTAATTCAGAGTTATTCCAAGTAATTGTGTCGATTCATTATAAAATCTTAAAGCAATTTTTGATTGGATGGTCGTTTTTGTCCCTTTGATGCAGCTCGGTGTGCAAACAGTCGTCAATACACATCATGAATTAAATAAAAGACATAAACGCGAACAATAAACATATAGTAGATGTACTTAGAGTCAATCAGTCCTTTGCTGAAGTGTGTGTGCAATAGCAACCAGAACCCAACAGCTGAGGAAACAATGATCTGATATCTGTTTGATTTGGCCCTACTAGTGGAAGAGTTTCAGCAGGAGTCAAAACTCTGCATGAAGACCGTCTGCCAGAAAGTTTCTGTTTTATCTGAATGTGTCACATAAATACATATAGTTGTATATTTGCATGATGGGAATCACAGACAGAAGTTTGATATAAAGAAATGAGCCGCGGTTTATCTCATGTCCATTGTTTCAGTTCGGATAATACGAGAACTTACTTTGCAAACTGAAACTAATCCCGACGTAGTGCAGCTGTGTCTGTTATTTATGACCTAAATTCCTCTCTGCTGTTGCCTCTGGCTAAACATTAACTGCACTGAGGTCCTGTTCTCCTCCTCTGTCTTCAGGATGCTGTATCATCCTCGTCTCCTGCAGAGAAAGGAAAGGACGAGAAATCAAAGCCAAAAGAGAAACCAGAGGAGAACAAGAAGTGGGCCATTCCTGTGGACATAACGTCTCCCTGTGATGATTTCTATAAACGCATCCCCAACCCGGCGTTCAAGGTGGGGACTCCAGTTCTCATCCAGTTAGCTAGAAATATGTCTGTTTGTGCCTCAGTTTATGCACCGTTTGTCTCTAAACGTCACACTTCCCTCCCACTTCCTCATTTATTTACTGTCTCTGTGATGAATCACTACATGAAAGCACTTTGGCCGAGCATCCGGCGCTAACTGATGTGTTTCTCTGCCCTCCTCTGCTTCAGTGGCCGTTTGAGCTGGATGTTTTCCAGAAGCAGGCTGTGCTGAGGCTGGAGGCTCATGACTCTGTGTTTGTAGCCGCACACACATCAGCAGGCAAAACAGTGGTGGCCGAGTACGCCATCGCTCTCTCGCAGAAACACATGACAAGGTGTGTATTTGTTTGTGCAAATTAATTTCTTCTGGCCTCCCTGTGTGTATAAATGCACAGCTGTGCAGCGAGTTCAACGCTGTTCCAAGAAAGGCTGAAGACAGCTGTTAGCTCAGCTTTCAAGTTAGAAAGGAAAGTAAAAATGGAGATGATACAGAAAACACAAGAAATTAAGTGGTAATACCTGAGACAGTAAGTTTAGTAAGTTTTATTTATATAGCACATTTAAACACAGCACATACTGACCAAAGTGCTTCACAGAGTTAAAAAGTACAACAACAACAAAAAAAGATACCATCATGTCCCTGCCATGGACTCTACTTTTATTGTTGCATTGAGATTTTTTTGAAGACACTGTACAGCATATATATATACATATATATTTATATTTATATGTGTGTGTATATAAATTCATGTAAAACAGTAAATATAATGTACTATATATGAACAATACCGATAATGCAACAACAAGGGCATGTGGACAGATGAAAGCTGCTTTGTCACATATGTGACAAAATAAAATGGCGGCTGTAACCGTGTCACTTAAACATCTATCGACCTGTACCTGTAGGGGTTGCTATGGCGACATGTTCACCTCAAAGCACAGGAACTAGAGCAGCAGATAAATATCAGGCATAAGTATAATTTCATAATAGATATAAAGTGATTCTGGGCTCAGTCTGTAGAGATCTTTACATTCTAACTTGTGACACAACCACTGGGGGGTACTAAAGCCAAAGACTTTAAAATTATAAATAAGGAGCTACATGGATTAACTCTGCCTCCTGAAAGACTTTAAAGAAAGCAATGGGAGCAGTATTTGTTTAGTTTTCTGTCATTTCATGTCATTATCATGGGTGAATGCAGTGTGAGAGTGACTGGTTGGTGGTGGTCGGAGGGGCTGATGGAGCAGATTGGCAGCCTCGCTTCCGTCAGTCTACCGCAGGGCAGTTGTGGCTACATACGTAGCTTACCACCATCGAGTATGGAGTGAATGAATAATGCAATGTAAAGCGTCTTTGAGTGTCCAGAAAAGTGCTATATAAAACCAATGCATTATTATTAGTATTATTATTTCCAGTGGTATTGTGTTGATCAATGATGTGGCCGTGGTGATGATAGTAATTGTTAGTGCTTTTATTCCTGATGTCAAAAATATTGCACTTTTATACTTTTTCTTCTTTGAACGAGACACTTTTGTTCAGAAACATTCTTACTTGACTTATTTTTTGGCCTTTCTAAAAAGAAAATTAAGTCTTATTTAACCAGGAGAACGCTCACTGAGATTAAGAATCTCTTTTACAAGCGCATCAGACAGACAGCAGCACAAAACATGTGACAATTTAAATTAAGTTTACAATAAGATTAAGAGTGTGTTGCAGTATTGTAAAAACACAAAATATATCATCACATCTGTTTTAAAAGGGACTTTTGAGATAAAGGATTTAGAGAATTACAGAGTAATATTTCAGCATATAGTTCATATATAATGAGACATATGATATGCAGATATTACATGTTGTTGATGTCTAGACAGACGTATCTGAAATCAGATGTCTTATCAGTGTCAATGTCTCATATTTTTCACATTTTGATTCTCTCTGGGTGTGTTTTTAGGACCATCTACACGTCTCCTATCAAGGCTTTGTCCAATCAGAAGTTCAGAGACTTTAAAAACACATTCGGTGATGTTGGACTCCTGACAGGCGACGTCCAGCTCAGTCCTGAATCTTCTTGTCTCATCATGACGACAGAGATCCTCCGGTACTCAAAAGACTTCTTTGTTGTAAATATTAGAGTGATATTTCTGTTAAATAAAGTTTCTAAATTCCTCTGTTTCGCTCTCGTCTCTCAGGTCGATGCTTTACAACGGCTCAGAGGTCATCAGAGACTTGGAGTGGGTGATCTTTGACGAGGTTCACTACATCAATGACGCTGAGGTCGGAGAACGCCCCCACAGATGTTCCTCCAGTTATCAGATGCGCTGTTGAAATCGAGAATAATCGTTTTCTCCTCTCCCGTTTGTTTCGCTTTCAGAGAGGAGTTGTGTGGGAGGAGGTTCTGATTATGCTTCCCGATCACGTCAGTATCATTCTGCTCAGCGCCACGGTGCCAAATGCTCTGGAGTTTAGCGAGTGGATCGGGTAGGTGCAGCACACTGCCATCAGCCAAAACACTGAGTAGAGGCTGCGGTCTATTTTTAGTTCTCAGACTCACACAAATCTACTAAAAACTGAGACACAAGCTCCTAATATCAGTTGTGTTTTTGTATTCTTTGAACCTTTCTCTCTTTCTCATTTTTGAACCCCAGTCGCATTAAGAAGAGGCATATTTACGTGATCAGCACAATGAAGAGACCTGTGCCTTTGGAGCATTATCTGTACACCGGAAACAGCACCAAGACTAAACAGGAGATGTTCCTGCTGGTGGACGCTGTAGGAAACTTCCTCACTAAAGGGTACAACTTTTCTCTGTCTTGCTTCAATAAGTAAAACCCCTTTCAGACATGTGCTCCTTTCTGTTAATCTGTTGGCAACTGAACACGTGTGCTTTATGTCTGAATGTGCATCATGGTCACTTTTCTGAAAAAGTTACGCTGGCTATCTCACTGGGTCGGACCGCATCATCATGTCCACACAGCAATCACACACAAAACATCATAGAAAGGTTTGTTTGCCAAAATCACAACTAACCTTTCTCATTTACTTTGCTCTGCAATTTCAAATCTATTAGGCCACAAAACAAAATGTCCATAAAAGTAGCTGTTAGTGACACTAACAGCTTAAAGATTAATGATACTCACCAATAATTAATGAATGTAAGGAATTTTTTTTTCCCCTTTAGACGTTAACAGGAGTTGTTTAGGACTATTTCCTCTGAGTTTATTAAATACCAGCAGCATCAGACATCATCAGGATCAGTATGAGAATATCCAAAGAGAGAGAGTTGTTTGCATTTGCCCAACTGGAATCAATACAGTGCTGGTAGCTTTATTAAATGTTTAGAATTATAAATTATCCCCAAGTGGTGAGCTGTCACACACAGAATCACACTTTAGTTTGTTGCTTCCAGCTGTTTAGGACTAGAATAGAATAGAATAGATGTTTGTTATCATTGCATTTCTGCAATGAAATTCTGGTGGCACTTTCCAAACAGCTACAACAACTTTACAACAAAAGCAACTTTAAAAACAACAAACAGTTTTAAAACAACAACAGACATACTTAAAATTATTTTAAGGTGCTTAATAGTGAATATGAAAACAGACTGTATTATTTATTGCACATGTTTAGTCCGTTACTGGATGTCTGTGTTTGTGGGAGGGGGAAGGGGTGGGGTGATGGTGATGGAGGCTACAGCTCTGGGGAAAAAGCTGTTCCTTAGCCTATTAGTCCGTGTCTTTATAGTGTGGTACCTCTTCCCCGACGGCAGAGGAACAAACAGGGACCATTTCCTCTATTTATTAAACACCTGCAGCACCAGACAGCAGCAGGGTCAATATGAGCCTCTTCAAAGAGGACTAGTTGTGCAGTAACTTAATTAGTTTTAATCATAAAGTGTCCCTGACATGGAAACAGGATCAATCAGGATCTAACAGCAGGTCACACACTCAGTTAGGTGAGCAGTTGAATATTATGTTACATTGCAGCCGTCCTCAGGTTGAGTCCTGAGTTTTTAGTTTCAATGTTAAAGAAATCATAAATAAACTTGGCTGTTAGTTGTTTGGACACTTTGATAAGCTGCTTTTAGTTTAGATTTAGTCTGTTATTACAGTATTATGTGCTATATAACATGTCTTAATAAAGCTGTGAGAAACATTACCAGGTAAGTAACTTCTGTCTGAATGACTAGAATACGGCCACTTTAACGGATCGATGAACCCAGCAACGCTTCATGTTGCATGTTTGAAAAGGGCTTGATTGTTATTATGAGCGGTTTCTCACAAAGGAAGCTGTGTTTCTTGTTCAGGTACTACGCAGCTGTCGATGCCAAGAAGGAGCGCACCAGCAAACACGCCCAATCGTTTGGCACCAAAAACACCTCTCAGAACACCTCGGCTAGTCAGGTGATTCCCTTCTCTCATCTCGCTGCTGTTTCATTTCCCAAACATCATCCTTGTGTTTCTTCTTCTGATCCTTCTCTGCGTTTCTTCCCTCCAGGACCGAGCCGTGTGGCTCACCCTCCTGCACTTCCTGTCCCAGCGGCAGCAGACCCCGGTGGTCGCCTTCACCTTCTCTCGGACGCGCTGTGACGACAACGCCCGCTCGCTGGAATCCATGGACATGACCACCTCCATAGAGAAGGCCGAGATCCACTCCTTCTTTCAGAAGAGCCTGAGTCGGCTTCGAGGAGGAGACCGGCAGCTTCCTCAGGTAAAGAGCAGTCAGCAGGGACCTCAGTTATTACAGGCTGCTTTCTGAAGTGATTTTGCACTCTGCTTGAATTGTAATTTCTTCTTTTATGTGAATATTTAATCATCGTCTGGCATCAACAGCTCCCCGAGGTACAGTGTTCATCATAATAGAAGGATAGGAAAAAGATTCTCTGTTTAAGGGGGGTGTTTGCTGCAGTAGGCAACGACTTGAGAAGATAAACTTTCAGCTGCAGCTATTTTATAGAACTGAACTGCTGTGACAAAAATTAGTGAGCAACTATTTTGACAATCAGTCATTATTCAAGCAAAAAAAAAAAAAAACAATTCTTGGCTGTAGTTTTTTTGTCTTATGTGAGATTAACATGAAATCCTAACTTGAGTTGTTAAGCAAAACCAAAACTGGCATCCTGAGGAATGAAAGCATCAAAAGATTTAAAGTTTTTCACCTTGATAACATGTCTTTATGGCGTGGAGGGATGGCTGTAAAGACAGAGAAGGATTTCATAGATCTGCGCATTCTAGGGGAAGTAAAGGTTTAGAGTTAGGTTTTAGGGGTTAAGTCAGACTTTAAACTTTAATGTTGCTCAACCAGGTTTTCTGGGTTTTAGGTTTTGATAAGATCTCCGTATTCCTTCCTGAAAGCAGATATAATATCTAACATAGACAAAAAAAAAGCACTGGTTGGATATCTTTATGTCATAATTCCCTCTTTCTGATGTTGACTTTTATTCCATATAGGAATTTTAAGTGTTGCCACTGTAATGAGAAATTAATTTAACTGTGCTGCTGATAATACTTATGGTTCATGTAGTCGTGATTTATCACTTCACCAAAGTATTCAGGGTTAGTCTGAAGTTTAAGCTTAGAATAAATGATTCCACCTAATTACAGGATCTGTTTATTTAAAAAGATGGTTTTATATTTAGCAACAAAAATGATCCAAAAACTAAATAAAAATCCTTTAGCATGACACTTTGACAATCCCAGGCATATATTTTCAGTTTCAGTTTCAGCTCCACCCATCCATTATAAAGACATTTGTATATAACACAGAATAGTAAAATGTGAATATAAATATGTTTGTTTTTTTTTATCATTTTTATCATATCAGTATGAAACTAATGTGCTGCAAAGAGAGTTTGCAGCTATTGCTAAATTTGAATTCTTGTCCCAAGTTGGGCTTTTACAGGCACAGTACAATTAAAATATACAACTTTCATTATCATAAAAGCACAATAGACTACAGACATGGAAGTACAATTAAAAACTCATACAAAATACATGAATTTTGATACATAAGGGGGGAAAAAGCAGCAATAACTGAAAGTAGCTACAGCATTAATGAAGCTTCATATGATCTTACACATTGACTGCATATACACCGATCAGCCACAACATTATGACCACTGACAGGTAAAGTGAATAACATTGATCATAGTGGTACTATGTGGTGTTCTGCTGGAAAACCTTGGATTTTAACATCCGTGTTGATGAGACTTAGACACCCAAATAAACATTGTCCCAGAACAAGCACACTCCCTCATACAAATGGAAATCCCAAATGTCACTGGCCTACCCCCACAGGAAAATGCACCCCATCACATGGCAAAAACTTCAACCAATCAGGAACATCTTGAGGAACATGACAATGGCCCAATATGTTGGTT
>OMNN01097909.1:1172-16750 GCA_900302755.1 Chromis chromis
AGGAATTGATTTAATATTGTACTTTCATAAAGTTGGATGACGTGAAAAAACTACACTCTGGCTCCAAAACTACTAGATCCTACATTCATAACCTGAAAAATGTCATTGTTCTGCCTGATACAGACTTAAAGTTCCTCTCCAGCCACTGATTAAACACCTAAAAACTCATTTGTGTGTATCAATGTTACATATTTAGAAGTTTTTAAATGCAACCGTACACTGTTGCCTCCTTTAGAATGTGCAGGTTTAAGAAGTTCCTGCCTCTATCTCTACCAACCCTTCCCCACTCGCTGCAGTTCAAGCACACCAGCTCACCTACTACTCTCAAGCACTATAAAACTACTCAATACTGCACAATGCCAACAAAATGATACTGGAAGTCCCACCCTTTGTTTTTTTATATATATGAAACCCCATAAGTGTATATCTGTGTTTTTGAGCTCAGTAAACTGCAGTTTCACTTTGGAAATGCTCAGTCATGACACTGACTGCTTATTTCATTCATGATGTGTCTGTTAGCTTCTAAAACACACCATGTGGATGTGTTAACAATGCAAAAAAACAAAACTGATTTTCACAGAAGAGTCTCTTTGAGAAAGAGATGACTCCAAGGGCAGAACTGTCTCTTTATAATAATTTAAGCGGATTTACGGGCATTTATTTGAATTGATTTGCTTTCTGTTTTGGAATGTCCAAGTCATTCCATGAAATTTTAAATCCTGTTAAATTGCCAGAAAGCACATGGACTATTGTACCCCCCTCCTTCCCCTGTAAAGTTAATCCTGTCCACATGGGACTATAGTGGACCTGTGGATGTCAGCTCCGGGGCTGGTTCGCACAGCATCTCTATGATCAAAACCAGTTTTTATCCCATCTTTAAAACCTTTGAAAGGTGAGGTGTTAAAGACATCGTTTCCAATAAGTGGTTTCAGGACAGAGTGTGCAGGTTAAAGACTTTACCAACGTTATATAACCAGAGACATCCCCTGGTGTTTCCCAGTGTGCCTGCTCCCAGTCTGTTTTGGCTAATCTTTTCCTGCAGGCCAGCTTTCCTTAGAAGCTGTTATGTAACTCGCTGGCACCCTGCATCTACGCCACTCGGGCCTGTCACACTGAATGTAAATACGTGTTTATTCCCCCTACAAGTCCAGTGTCACAGACTGCGCTTTGAAGTCTGCCCTTGCTTTGGCTGCACTCCCTCGCTTTACTTCTGCAGGGCAAAAGCGGCACATACTTCAGTTCCTCACCTCAGGCGAAGCTTGAGAGAGAGAGAGGTCTTCATTTGTTTTATTGGGTTACAGGAAACTCCTTTTTTCATTGCCTCACCTTGATCGTTTACAAGACGGTAAAAGTCCGGCTGCAGCGCCCATCTATGAATGCACCACCTACTGAGAACCTGGCTTGTTAAAAGACACAGAAAGCACCAGACTGTGGATGCTAACCAGTACTGCATGTTGTAACTGAACCACTGATTTATGCACCTAGACAGCCCCTCTCACAGCATCTCATTTGTGATATAATAGCATGCCTTAAAACCTATCTTTGTTTCTTTGAAGCCTATAGGTTTAATTTGAGTGTCAAAGGCAGTGATGACATGCCTTTGAGTTATTTTCATCCAAATCTTGCACTTGATTTGATGATGGTTTTGCTGAATAGTGTTTATTTTGTGATCATGAATTAACTCTGACATTGAAGATATTTTGAGAGTTATACCATGGTTGGATGTTAGATGTGTTTGAGTGTTTCCTTTGGTACAGTTTGACGAATATGAATATTCAATTGATTTCAAGTTCTGTTCCCTGCTTCCCCTCAGGCTAAACTTTCCTCGCGGCTTCCCTGACGAGTACTCCTTCATGGCGACTTTCCGCATGATCAAGAACACAGTGAACAAGGTGTGGAACGTCTGGCAAGTAGTGGACGAAGACGGTTACAAACAAGCAGGACTGAGGCTCAACGGCGACCAGCAGGCTCTTGAGTACTTCCTGATGGGCGCAGATGGAAACTTGCAGACCGTCACCTTCCCCGGACTTTCTGTGCTCTTCAACACCAAGTGGCACAAGGTGATGATCGGCGTGGAGCGCGACCAGGTCACACTGTACGTGGACTGCCAGCCCGTCGATAAGAAACCCATCAAGGGCAAAGGCCCCATCAACACGGAGGGAGACACTCTCATTGGCAGGCTGGATGCTGATCCCGACGCCTCCGTAGTGGTAAGCAAGGATGGAGAATTGCCTGCTGCATTTAATAATGTTCACCGACTCTCCTTACAAGCATTGTCAGGGAAATGGTGCTCTCTGCGAATAAACACATTCAGGTTTATGTGTGTGCTGAGCTCTGCTATAATTCTAAAGTGCTGCTGCCACAGCAAAGCTGCTCAGCTGGGTTCCAGTGGGGGGAAAGAAAAAACTTAATCCCTGCAGAAAATCGCATTGGTGGAAAATCATGCTCAACAGCCCATATAGAGGACATTGAGTCAAAACTACAAAGAAATAGTCGCACCATGACGAAGTATTTCAAAATACTTTTTTCTGTCTAATATATCAAAATGACTCCATAGCCTTGTATTGTATATGCAGTAACATTAACATCTCTTTTCAGTTTGAGCTCCAGTGGATGTTGATTCACTGCGACCCAAAGAGAGCCCAGAGAGAGAGCTGCAATGAGCTGCCTGCTACTGAGGTACAGTAACAAGGACTCAGGGCTGCTCAGCATGTGCTGCGGTTTGTGGTTTTATTCAGGTTGATGGAGCTTCCAGTGTGCTGAAGGGGAGCAGCAAAAAATGCTGAGATGGAGTTGCAGAAGTGTAACAAATACTCTGTCAAGCACGTTCAGTTTTGCTACATCCAGAGGTTGCAGTTCAAGCTGGATGATTTAGAGATTTTTTTTTTTTTTTTCAGATTTATTTTATTTGTCAAGCAGCAAGTTGTAGTTGTAGTACAACAAACATTTCTTGGAGGCAGAGCTGTTCGAGCAGATATGATCTCATTGAAAGCAGTGTTAAATCTCAACGTATGGAGCCAAAACACAAATCCCAGTCAGCTCACTGGCAGGCTTTAACAACACAGAGGAAGTGTGATCACATTTAAAGTCTGAGATCAGAAACCCAACATGCACAGAGCGTGCAGTGCCACACTTTTGTGGCTAAATTTAACAGCACAGAAGAATAAAACGTGCCAGATGATATCTGCATCATAAAAACAACAAAGGACTGAGGTTGTTAGTGCATGACATCTACCAACAACAACATGGTTGTGAATGGTTACTTCTAATCTCTAAGGTTAATGCACTGACTCGCCTGCACAAAAACTCGTACATGATTGAATGAATTCAAATTCTAAATCATGGGCACATACAGTATAATGTAGTATACTGGACACTGGCATAACAGGTTAACAATAGCTGGATTACCATAATGTAATTTTATGCCCGTTTTAAAGTATTGCTTTAGAAAAAGTCAGTGGAAACAGCAAAATTCGGAAAAAAAACTTTAATTACCCAAAACTTTTTACACTCTCTTGAGGTAGTTTTGACCTTTTTTATATATTCCTGGGAGACAAAAACACCTTTTTCCAAATAAGTTCTAATGTAGACAACATTTAACTCACATAACTGATCAGCACATGAGAGAATGATGACAACTTGAAGACAATTCCTGAGGACTTCTCTCCAGAGCCGGCCCTACCCAGTGAGACAAGATTTTATATAACGCCCCCCTCCATCGGCAATTTACATACGCTTACCAATGAAATCGAATAGCGTTGTTTTGTGGTGAAATTATTTGGGCATTGCTTTACATTTGAATCAATGTGAGCTTTTCCATTTTAATAGTTAATAGTAATAAGTAGTTTTAATATAATTATATTGAAGGTGAATTTTTTCCCGATTTTGTGGCGCCCCCTGGAGGCCATGGCGCCCTTAGCATTTGCCTATATTGTATAATATTGTCTTCTCTCCATTATTTGCTTGTTGATGACCAAAGTGTTGTGCATTTCTTCTTTAAGTTTTTTTTAGCAGTTGGAAAACAACAGGTTTTCTTTTTTATTATTGTTCTTTTTTGCAGTGATTAAAAAGTTCATTTCTAATTTGCTTGACAGTTGTGGACACACGGCTTCGGTGCCCTACCTGAGATAAGTTTCCCTGCTACGACCTGCTGCTATTTGATTATCAGCTGACAGTAATGCACAGCTGTTAAATTAGAAATGGATTTTTTTTTATAAACATGCATCAATCTCATTTAAAGTAGACACCCTTTTATGGTGTTAAACAATGAGAATAAATGCAGACAAAGGGGAAAAAAAGAAAAAAGAAATGGATATTTTCTATCATTCACAGTGATGATATTCAGGTGGGATCTTTATTGTTCTACAAAAGACAAAAACACGAGACATGTGAAGACAATAAAAGTGCAATTAAACTCACATACGTAGAAGTCAATAAGAAGGAAAAACTAGGTCTGTTATGTATCTGTCAACAATTTTCCAGTACAATGTCCATGTTTGAATGCTCAGTAGTTGTAAACATGAGTGATTATTGATGGTCTAAATTCTAAATACAGTGAGAAAGTACTTGCTGGTGGAGAGATTCATTTACTGTTTTGATGTACTAATGCAAATTCTGTGAGATATTCTGTTTTGCCGCAAAGTTTATAGGACAATCCATTACCCTGAATGAAGAAACACACACACACACACACTGATCATGGCTGTGTAAAGTTTATGACATTCATGATTAAGTATTATCTTTCATTTCTGTGCGGCTGTAATATAATTAATAAGATGTCTGCCTCTGAGAAATACTTGTAGCCTGCAATGAAAATGCCACTCTGCTGTCTCACATCTCATTCTGTGTAAAGTCTGCAGCACAGTGAATTAGCATTAGTGACAGAGTTTTTTTTATTTTTTTTTATTCAATCACATGTATGAAAATGTAAATGACTGTACCCCCTGTAGATAGAGACATTTCCTGGCCTGGTGCACTCTATTAGATTTCAGGCTAACACGGGGGGAGTGGTGGACTGTGTATGGGGCTGTGTATTTAAATGACAGCATGGTATCACTCACTTCTATGATTATGAACAGGTGCGCTTCTGCTGACACTTTGGTGAGGGTGGTGTGACTACTTTCACTAACTCTCCCCTTATCTGATTTCTCTTGCTTCTTCAGATGTATGCCAATGCTGAGGTATTTATTTTTCTACCTTCTTTTTGCTTTTTGATTTTAATAATCTTTTTCAGTGCTTTGATTGCCTAATTGCCTCGTTGCTTTATCCTACATCTAATTTGTGGTGGGTTTGTTTTTTTTGCTGTTTTAGCAGGTAGACCATTTATACAATTATACACTGATCCACATGTGCCCAGCAAACCTAATTCAAGCTGGCACGGATTCAGTGTACCTGAAATATATGAAAAGAAGTTAACCTTTGGGCTATAAGAGGACATTGTAAGAAGTTAAGACCTCATTGTTGAGTCTATACAAGCATTTCTATCTGAGCATTTGAATTCAGTTATCCCATTTGTTTCCAGCATTTGTCCAATTCTCTGTGTTTAATGAAAAACAAAAAGACGTTTGAGTTGTTTTGAATGATTGATTGATTCATGTGCTAATTCTTGAAGGTGTCATTTGTTGTAACTGTTTTAGTGTCCATCCTATTTGTTGACTGTTTGTCTCCTCTCTCAGCCTGACAAATCAGTCCAAGGCCCCCCAGGTAGCCCTGGCCCAGAGGGCCCCAGAGGGCCCCAAGGAGAAAATGGCAGAGATGGAAGAGATGTAAGTACTTCCGCCTTCATACCAGCTGTTTGTTTTGACCAAATCTAGAAACCCAGTTTTTTTTTACTTTATGACTCATTTCTATTAACATAGAGTCATGTTTTTTCTGCTTTCTTTTTTTAACTGCTTTTATTTGTCTCTCCAGGGTCTTCCAGGGTCTCCCGGCAGTCCAGGCACTCCTGTAAGTATTAAATGCAAAATGATTTACTGAAAATGTACCTGCAGGCTGTTGATGTACTCTTCCTCTCTTTGTGCGTTTGTTTTCTTGTCATGACTCCTCAGGGAAATGATTCACTTCATGTGTTTGCTCAAGCAGTTACGCAGTTTCAAAACAGATTTGTCTAACACAATATGACTCTGCATCATGGCCTGTCTTTCTACTGATGACTCTTCTTTGTCGACCAACCCTGACATAACTCTGCTGTTGGTCCCCAGTGAGGAATTCCAGTAATATTGAGGCTAAATTACGAAAACATTATCAGTAGAGGATATTCAGACATAATAAAATAACCAGAACCAAACCCAAAGCTTTATGTAACAAAACCACCCAAACCCTTCCTGACACCTGACGCCTTATCAAGACTTGTGGGCACAAAGAACTCAACCATGAAATGCTGTCAGATCTTTATGACGTATACTCATAGACTGCATATAAAAGGTGGATGTAGCCTCTGGATGTGAAAAATGAAGCAAGTGTTGAAAGACTTAAACCTGCATTCTTTCTAACAGCCAGCAGGGGGCGACTCCTCTGGTTGCAAAAAGAAGTCTGATTGTATAGAAGTCTATGAGAAAACGACCCTATTTCTTTCTTGATCTGTTACCCAGGAAACATTCTCCTAAAGAGTTTGCTGTCTCAATTACTAGTTTCAAACCTTTTTGAATACATCGAGATGATCTTTTTGTAAATTATGACCCCATTTAGAGTATAATCTATGATAAACCAGGGTATGTTTTAGGGTGGTGCTACCTTGTGATTGACATATAGCTATAGCATAGTGTCCTTACTCTTTATGTCCAAAATAAAGGCTTTAAAGCAATAGTCCACAAACCAATGTGTACTATTGATGTGACATAGCCACATCATGGTGGCTATGTCCATCTTTCATTCACAGTCCATGCTTATATATCCATCATTCTATTTTCTCTGTTCAGTGACAGCAGGTGAACAGTAAAAATCTACTGAATGTAATGCAAAGCTCATCCTGTTTCATTATATATCATTATCTATGGGATGTGAATGAATTATCTGTCACAGAATAGTGAGGTGGCATACATTAAGGACTGACCAGTGACAGGCAAAGTTTTCTACAGTAAGGGAAGTCTGAGTTTGGATTGTCAAGCAAGCCCTTCCATCTGCACCTTACTGTGCTGGGTGGATGAACAATGTTTTCATTTGAGTCATATACTTGGGTCACTATGGTCAACTCAAACCTTACACTTTCTGGCATGTGTCTTGTAAAATGTCATGTATCCAATACTGTAACAGAAAAATACACTGATCAGGCATAACATTATGACCACCTGCCTAATATTGTGTTGGCCCCCCTTATGTGGTCAAAAATGCTCTGAACCATTGGGCATGGACAAGAGGACCTCTCAGGGTGTCCTATGGGGTCTGGCACCAGGACGTTGGCAGTGGATCCTTTGGGTACTCTGGCTTGTGCAGTGGGGCCTCTGTCAATCCAACTTGTTCCACTGCATCCTGTTGATGCTTGATCAGAATGGGGTCTAGGAAGTTTGGAGGTCAAAACAACATCCTGGGCGATTGTCATGTTCCTCAAGATTATCCACTTCGCTTGTCAGTGGTTTTAATGTTATGGCTGATCAGTGTTAATGTACATAGGGTTTAATTTAAGCACCAACTTACCGCATCAGGTAAACTTCATTGTTCCAAGGATAGACGCTGAGCACAGGGCCGATGCCTGTCATGTGGTTCCGGTGGTTTTCTGTGTTTTCGACATACTCGTGCCTGATAGGTACAGTAGCAAGCAGCTCAAAGTTTTCAGGTGACCTTTGGCGCAGTTTTTCTGCAGCGTAGAACCCATCCACAAGTAGCGTCCTTCCCCCTGTTCCCTCATGCTTGAGACAGTGGAAAACCTGGATTCTGCAGCAACAATTCACAAGTTAGAAAATACAGTCTGATGATTAATCAGTGCAACTACAATATTGTTTTCTGGGAAAACACATTGCTGCTCCACTTCACAACATTAGTTTGACTAACATTGCAGTGGAGCTATTTTGAAATCCCATATGAGCCTGTCTGTGCAGCACCTACCCACATGGTTCCTGAAAGTATGAGGTGTCAGTATGACGGTCCAGAGCCAGCTGGCTGTATGCGGAGTCTCCTCTGGAAAAATCTGAGGTAAAGCACCACATCCTGCCATATGTTGTCTCTCTGGTGAGTAACACACACACATTAATAGAATAAATTATAACTGAATGTGAATCAGTGATACACAATATTTCCATAAAAATGTAATTTGTGGGGACTAGAAACACATAATACCTGATAAGACTGACCCTCAGGGTAACTTCCTCTGTGGCCTCCACTGTAGCAGGAACATCGTCTACAAACGCGATCCCATACTGAAGATAGTTCTGAAGAAACTTCTTCAGCTCGTCATCGCTGCTCATGAACTTGTCGTACTTGACTAACGGTATGTTTGCATTTTTATAGATGTCTGAGTTCCAAAGGAGGCGTGGCTGTACGGTGCTCTGCTTCTTTACTTCATAGTTGTTCTCAGCTAACCAGCTGAGGCTGTACTTTGATACATGACCATCAGGCCCTGGAACAGAGACATAAAAAAAGGGCATTTAATAGGTTGATTGAGGATTCTAAATTGTCCGTAGGTGTGAATGAGGGTGTGCTTGGTTGTTTGTCCTGTGTGTGGCCCTGTGATGGACTGGCAACCTGTCCAAGGTTTCCCCTGCCTTCGCCCTAAGTCGGCTGGGATAGGCTCCAGCCCACCCGCGACCCTGCAGAGGATTAAGTGGCGTACAGATAATGTACAGATAATGGATGGATGGATAGATGTTTGTATATTTGTAGTTCAATGGTAGCTTAACACACATCTGAAATGTGGAAGATTTGCAAGGTGGACAAGTAAACCTCGATATCCGTGAGCTGGATTCACCATTTCTATATATTAATTTACACTTTCTATGTCTATGCATAAAGTTTACATGACTAAATTAATGCATGTTTAATTGAACTGCCAAAACAAACTGACACAGAAAAACCTGCAGCAGTATTTTAGAGAAGCACTGAGTATTTAAAGGCGATTGAATACAATGTAAAGACGTCAGGGGCAAGGGTGAAAACCTCAATTTTGCACAGCCATGTTCTCTGTAACCAGCTGCTTTCAGTTTCACCATTTTGTCTCACTGATGTAAGATCACCACAGTGCTATGAAACATGAAGATTATCCTTTAAACTGCAGTCCATCAGATACTACAGAGACAATAGAACAGCCCATAAATCTTCTTTATGTACTGTATGTATGCAGCAACATTTGCAGCCGGGCTCAGATCTGCCTGCACCATAATTATTTATGGTGGCTGTTGCTTTATTGTGGTTAAGCATTTACTATCCCTATGATGGCCAGCGTATAGAACGTTCACTCCCAGACTCAGCTGACCTTGAATCTGCTCTACACTTGCCAGCATGCCTGCAGGAACATGTGCATCATCTGCCGTCCTGAGGCCTGCAGATCGCCATTTGTCACTTTATGTAAGATTCAGTGGCACTCATGCGTGTATAAAAACACAGTGACAGAAACTGCAGGAACCCAGCAGCCCACAGGGAGGCATCAGTCAGTCTTTAGGACAGAAACACAGCATTTAATCCAAAAAGATGCCCACAGGGAAAAAGCATAAACATCTCAAAGCATCTCCCTGTCCATATTTTAAAAACTAAATGACCTAGTACTGTAAAATAGCGGAGGAGGTGGGAGGTGTGCACATGAAGCCAGCAGATTTCACTGGTGAAGCTTTGCAGGTGGCATCTGGTTTCTTTTCCCCACCCGGCTGCTGTGGAAACGCTTTATTCCTCCTACTCAAAAAGGAGGCAACTAAATCCCACCTGGCTTTCCCCCCCTTTGAGTACAGGAGCAGGATAAAACCGGCAGAATAAGGGATGGCTGCAGCTAGCTGGTGCTTTGTGCTGGTTAGCTTAGTTTATCTCCTGGTGGGAACAGTACAGTGAGTGATGACTGGGAGTGTCGGCTCCATCTGGGGGATTAGGTGGAGGAGGAGGAGTAGCAAAGGGAGTATGGAAGGTGTTTCTTCGGTGGTGGGCAGCAGGAGGGAAATCTGTTATCCATCATATGTTGTCTGCAGCACATTTCACATGAAATCATGGGGAAGGAGAAACCTGAAGTTTTTCTCAGCTGTGTTGCAAAGTAGAGCCAACATTGCGAAAAAAATAAATAAATTCATAACTTAATTCAAAAAAGGTAAACTTTCATATATTCTATATTCAGTACAAGTAAAGTGAGATATTTCAAACTTTTTTTGTATTTATTTTGACGATTGATGACTTATAGCTCATGAAAATATCAAAATATTAGTATATTTACTGAGATCAATCAAAAAAACTATTTACAACACAGGTATGTCCAACTTCTGAAAAGTATTTTCATTTATACACTAAAATACTTGGTTGAGGCTCCATTACCATGAATTACTGCATTAATGCAGCGTGGCATGGAGCCGATTAGCCCGTGGGTCTGCTCATCTGTATTTTTGTGTCGATTGTTTCTCATCTTCCTCTTGACAAAACGCCATATGGGATTCTATGGGGTTGAGGTCAGGTGAGTCAGCTGGCCAATCAAGTACAGCAATACCATTGTCAGTTGAACCATTTGGTTGTAGTTTTGGTTCTGTGGGCAGGAGCTGAGTCCTGCTGGAAAAGGAAATAGGCATCTCCATGAAGCTTGTCAGCAGATGGAAGCTCTAAAATCTCCTGGTAGACGCTGTGTTGACTTTGCACTTGATAAAACACAGTGATCCAACACCAGCAGATGACATGACACCTTCACAGATTGTGGAAACTTCACACTTGTCTTCAAACACCTTGGATTCTGTGCCTCTCCACTCTTAGACTTTTCTCAACAATCCTCTCGAGCCTGTGGTCATCCCTGTTGCTTGTGCACCTTTTTCTTCCGCATTTTTTCCTTCCAGTCAACTTTCCATTAATATTCTTTGATACAGCGCTCTGCCAGCAGCCAGCCTTCTCAGCAATGACCGTCTGTGGTTTAAACTCCTTCTGGAGGGTGTCCATGGTAGTTTTCTGGACAACTTTCAAGTCAGCAGTCTTCTCCGTGATTGTGGATGTGTGTACTGAATTAGACTGAGAAATACACGGTATTTACACTGCTTGAATCAAACTCAAAATGAAATATTTCATTTTGAGTTTGAATGTTTATAATAACATTTTGAGATACTGGATTTCAGATTTTCATGAACTATCAGTTATAATAATCAGAATTAAACAAAAAAGACATTTACATTTCCCTTTTTTTGAATAACTAATGGAACATACTAAACTTTTCTACTTTTACTAGATGCACTAGTAATGTAATAGCACATGTAAGTTTTGAGCTTCTTTTGAAACTGCTAGCTTTTATGTCTCCATAGAACACATTAAATGAGCAGCAAATATACCTTGGTGTCGTCTGGTTATGTGACATCAGTTACATACTGATAGAGGTTGATATGTAAAGTCCACCAACACAATGCTCCTTTTATATATCTTTTCTTTTATGTGGTTTACAGTTTAATCCGCCAGTTGTCACCTGACAACTCAGTGAATCTTTACCCAAACGAAGGGCATCATGACTGAGGGCAAAGACCAATCCAGCCTCACTGCAGAGACAACTTCTGATGTGTAATGAGTGATATCAGACAACAACTTCTGAACAGTTGTTGCTCCATCCAAACACAACACTTATTATTTTTTTTATTTTTTTTTTGCTATGCAGCAAAACACATAAAACACTTTATGCTAGAAATATCTTTTGCCATTACAATTCATATATATGACAGTTTCAGAGCCCTGCAAACCATCCAGTGCTGCTAACAGTGAAGGAAGAAGAATTCAGTACTCCTTTACTTAATACTCACAACCCCACTTAAACAAAAGTACTAGCAGCAAAATAATAATAATGAAATTAAAATATTAAACCTAAAGTCCTGGTTTGGTCCCTCTGACTGATATATTACAATATATGACACCATTAGATTAATAGTGAAGCATCAGTGTGTCAGCAGCATGTTACTGCTGTAGCTGCTGCAGGTGGAGCTAGTTTAAATCACTTTATATCCAGTTTAGAGACAGCAGATAAATCTGAGGGCAAAAAAAGCTGCAGATTCACTGCAGATTTTTTCTCCAATCTTTAATTTGTTTTTGGTGAGAATTTGGATAATTTGAAGATTTATTGAAATGAAACAATGTGAGGAGAAAATAAATAAATAAAATAAATTTCCTATTACCTCCTGCACTGCCTATAGGCACCAAGGCCCTATCACACTTGAACTTGTTTTATGGCACTTATCCAGGTTGCTTGTGTTCTATCTACTCTCAGATGTACGTCCCTTTTGGATAAAAGCTTCTGCTAAATGAAATTGTAGAATTGTAAGAGTTTAGAGGGGGAAATTACTGTTTTGTGGCACTCATAGACATCTGAAATGTCTGCACAATGATTTTTGTAAGAAATCAAAAAAGCATTTTTAAAAGACTGTACTATCCATTGTGTAAAATCTTCATTTTAAGAAAAGCTGTCAGATGAATGTAGTGGAGTAAAAAGTGCAATATCTCCCTCTAAAATGTAGTGGAGTGGATGGAGGAAGTTGCATAAAATGGAAATAAAGTAAAAGCACCTCAAAATTGACCTTTCGTACAGTATTTGAGTAAATGTACTGTGAATTATGACCAGATTGTGGGTTTTCTGTGAGTATAAATGCAATTTATTCAACATTATCAACCACCTGTGCACTAAAAACTCAAAATTCTGCCATAAATGCATTTTTTTTCATGCAAAACCACCAGATTGCATAATTCTGCAGGACCCACTTTAGTTGGTTTTGTGCTGAATCCTCATCAGCTGCCTGGTAGCCTTGTAATAGAGTCATTCCATGCCAGCTCACCTAGGGCCTCCCAGTTGAGGTCATGCATTTTCTTGAAAAAAAAAATCAGGCAAAGACTTCTACCTAAACCGTGGAGTCTTGTAAAATCCCACAGCTCTACTCCAAATACTTTTTGAGTTCCTAAAATTAGCTTCGGAGCTGAAAATCCAGTTTTTAGAACATTTTAGCAGTATTTTATTTTTATTTTTAGGAAGGACTGTTTTGATTTCTTAGATTTTTTTTTTTGACGGGAATGTCTTCATATCCATTGAAAACACATTTAAAAAATGAAAGATGTTACTTTATATTACCCCTTCATTATTTAAACATTTTATGGAAATTACGCATTTAAAAAAAATAAGTTTTCAGTGGCTTTAATATCATATTTGGTGGCTTTAATTGTCAGGCAAATATTTATATAGTATTACAATAGTACCTGTTTAACTATTTGTCATTAGTTCAGGGAATGACTGTGCATTCACTTTGAGGCACACTCTTGACAGTCCACCTCACTCTTTTATTATTTCCACAGGTTCAGTTTATGAGTGTTCCAGACTTACAGGTGAGGACCAGGTGTCCATCCTCCACTGTGGTCCTGTCTGGCCGGATAGAGAGATCTATGCTGCCGGTGTCCACGTTCCTCTGGTGGGTTGAGGAGTTGTAAGAAGCAGCGGAGCGGCAGTGATCCCGCAGCCACACGTAGTTGAAGCGCATCGGTGTCCCTCCATGGCGGAGCTCTGGGGGTTCAGAGAGTCTTAGTGACAAAGTAAAGACAACAGTTAGGTTAAATAATGACGGTAAACTCACCCAGACAGTCCTGGTGTAGGTGGAAAGTTGCAGATGTGGAAGAACAGCCGCGGATCTGCGTCCCGTGTCTCCATGACAGCTGTCCGAGCGCAGAACGCAGCTTTATACTCAACCTGACAAACATGCCGGAGCGTGAACACAGCACACAGTCTGAGCTATAAGAAGAACTTAAAGGGATAAAGCTCTGATTTGCTGGCAAGACACTGCGCAATCGCAGAACAGAGACGAAGCAGTTTGGCGCTTAAGTTTTTTTCTGGTAAGATATCTGACTGTGCAGTGAAAGATGAATCATTAAACACATCATAGCTACTTCCTCCTGTTATTGTGCGGTCACTTTCCTCTTCTGATTGTGCAGCCAAAAGCTTCTTCTTCTTTCCTGCAGACTGTTCGGTTTACTGCACTGCTGCCCCCCACTGGTGTCTTTACTAGTTGTGGTGTCTTTACTAGTTGTGGTGTCTTTACTAGGTGACAAATTAAAGGAAAAACCTGAACCTATGACCCCTACAGTGAGAAGATCTGGTGGTTCTGTTATCCTATGGAGGGCATTTTTTCTTTTTCGGGTTCACTTACAAGGAAGAGTCACTGCAAATCATTACAAAGCTGTTCAGAGTGATCACCTTTATCCTGTAGTGAAACATCCTGATAGGAGCGGGGTCAGGTCTACCAGGTCATAAAGCTCTGACACAACATTCCTGTTGTATCAAAAAGTCATCACCTGCCAAAAAACTGATCACCCAGTTTAGACACGTCTACAGCTGCTTTTATCAAAGCGTCATAACGTGCAAATACACAGAACTTTGTCTGTTCTGCAAAGGTGTGTCTTTGATAACTTTAACTTTTCTTGTAAATCCTTGTGACCAAAAAGTTGTTTGCTGTTTATAGTGCAATCAAGCAAAACTGCAGTTCTGTTTCCAATTTTTATGCTGTTTCTGTGCACAGTGTTTAATATCCTTGTTTATATTTGAAGACTAAACTGGATGGCTTTTTATATAAAATCTGCAGCTGGATAGCTCAGTGACTAACACCCCAGACCTTGGCATGGGAGATCAGTAGCTCAAATCCCAGTCTGGGCGCAGGTATCCAGTGAGGGCCCTTAGGCAAGGTCGTTAATGCTGCCCCGCCTACCTACCTATGTACGTCGCTTTGGATAAAAGTGTCTGCTAAATGAAATTGTAGAAAATCAAGATATTGTCCCTTTTGCAATTATCCTTTGGGTTATAATCTTTGACATACACCTCTTCTGAATGCATGATTAAATTACAGTCACAATATAGGAGATGCAATCACTTTTTGCAAATGGAAAACTGCATCATATGACGCGAGTCTTTTAAACACATTTCAACCAGAAAAACAAGTACTGGATTAATTATAATGTAGGCCATGAAGCAGATAAAATAATGCAGACACATGAAGATTGTTGCCAAAGAGATAATTTCTTTATAACTGTCTGACCCAGATAAACTTGGCAGACAATCATTTCTTGGTGTGACACCTCCATCTATAGGATACAAGCGGTCGCTGAATGGTTTGATAAGTATGAACACAATATACACTGATCAGGCATAACATGACCACCTGCCTAGTATTGTGTTGGTCCCCCTTATGTGGTCAGAAATGCTCTGAACCACTGGGCATGGACAAGAGGACCTCTCAGGGTGTCCTATGGGGTCTGGCACCAGGACGTTGGCAGTGGATCCTTTGGGTACTCTGGCTTGTGCAGTGGGGCCTCTGTCAATCAAACTTGTTCCACTGCATCCTGTTGATGCTTGATCAGAATGGGGTCTAGGAAGTTTGGAGGTCAAATCAACATCTTGGGCCATTGTCATGTTCCTCAAGATGTTCCTGATTGTTTGATGTTGTTGCCATGTGGTGGGGTGCATT
>OMNN01097910.1:0-23079 GCA_900302755.1 Chromis chromis
ATATTTTGGGTAAAGCGAATACTTAAGTTGGAAAAATTGGACACTTTAAGTTGACATTCAGTAAAATTACTGTCCAGCAAAGCTCACCTGAGAGTAATCAAATATGTAACTTAAATTAATGGCATTAATGTTACTTGTTGACTTAATGAGGATAAATATATACAATTGCATGTCACTAATTGAAGCAATTCCTTTAAGTTGGTCCAACAGTTCTCTTATTTAAGTGTAGGTTAAACTACACCCTGTATACTTTTGCTCTCCGCTGCTGTTTTCTGTCATTTTTTCGGCCGCTGTCTGCTTGTGTTTATGCTACAAAAAGACTCGGTTAAGTTTTGGCACCAAAATTAGTTGGATCAGTTGAGGAAAGGATCATGGTTTGGCTTTAAATACGCCAGATCAAACGCTAAACACACAAAAGCTCTGGTTGTTGTCAGGGTTGCTGGAGTGACGAATCCCGCCCCAAGTATAATCTCTAAAAAAGCATCTTACAATTTGTCGGTGAAAATAATACATTTTGCTGTGTTTACTGATGTTGTTACACGTTATTTTCGGGTGAGAATGGGTTTAATTTGAATGTGTGTTTCAATATATGAGGATAGCCACGAGCCAATAGTCATGCTGTGTTGACTTTTGTTGAATTTACAGTACTAGAAAACCCCTCACTCGCTCTCTTTTTCCTCTATATTTTTTTGGTCGATTTCTTTGATCTGCTTTGCTGCTCCGTTTGGCACTGGCTCCTTCGGCGTCCTGCTGTGAGACAAAGTCCCCGTGTCGGCTCATGGAGGGAATGATCAAATTAAAAACCAACATGGACAGAACAGCCTCGTTGTGAACAAAATAGAAATTAATCTATTTAAGATTTTTTTTTAAAACATGATAACTGGGACACAACAAATTGCCTAGAGGTCCGTTTGATTCTGCGTAGACTTCTTCACCATCTGACGCTGCCTGATAGTGACTTTAAAGTTTCATTGGTTTTATGCACAGTCATATTGTGCACCTGTAAGGGTTCAAATACAGGGCTGAAGTTTATGTTGCTCTGTCACTGAGACGTTGGGTTAAACTCAACCTCAAACAACCTCATTCTAAACTCCTGACGAGTTGAATGTCTACTAAAACTGCAAAAAAAAAAAAATGACATCATCTGCAATTGTTGTATAACAATATGTGAATCATTATGTTTGCATGATTCACAGAACCCCTGCTCTAATCCACGTGTCCGATGGAAATGTCAGCGTGCTAAAACAAAAATATGAGGTAATGGATTTTCACAGGATAATTCAACTGGTGATTGTGTCATTTTGTACTTGTGTAACACTGCATTGCAAAATCTTATTCTTAATTTTAGATCCTCTAGTGTGGAACAAATCAAGGAAAATTGTTGTTTTTTTACTCTCCCTGCTCTCTAAAACATTAAATGAGGATTATTTTATATCTCCCTGTATTACTGTCAGATAGGCTATATTGCCTATTTTTTATACACCGATCAGGCATAACATTATGACCACTTGCATAATATTGTGTTGGTCCTCCTTATGTGGTCAAAAATGCTCTGAACCATTGGGCATGGACAAGAGGACCTCTCAGGGTGTCCTTTATGGGCTCTGGCACCAGGATGTTGGCAGTGGATCCTTTTGGTACTCTGGCTTGTGCAGTGGGGCCTCTATCAATCAAACTTGTTCCACGTCATCCTGTTGATGCTTGATCAGAATGGGGTCTAGGAAGTTTGGAGGTCAAATCAACATCTTGGGCCATTGTCATGTTCCTTAAGATGTTCCTGATTGTTTGATGTTTTTGTCATGTGGTGGGGTGCATTTTCCTGCAGGGGTAGGCCAGTGACATTTGGGAGTGCCATTTGCATGAGGGAGTGTGCTTGTTCTGGGACAATGTTTATTTGGGTGTCTAAGTCTCATCAACAGGGATGCCAAAATCCAAGGTTTTCCAGTAGAACACCACATAGTACCAATATGATCAATGTTATTCACTTCACCTGTCAGTGGTCATAATGTTGTGGCTGATCGGTGTATATAGGCATCTGTACACCACAAAATATGTGCTATGCCACAAAGAATTCCAATATACCTGTACTGTAATGTATCCGTGCAAGTGTCAATATAACTCTAATCTATTCTATTTGTACCTTCTAAATAGATGTGTAGTTCGAAATTTGGTGTAGAAGTTTGTTATGAGGTGGTTCCTGGCCCCGGTCAAAACTGACCATATGGTAAAGGCATAGAATAGGAATGTATGTAGGGGTTGACTCATGTGCACTGCTGGTATATCACAAAAAAAAAAAATCCTGATAAAAGTGCTCAGTTAATATGAACAAGAGCATCAGGGTTGACGAGAGACTTGTTTACACCTTGAAGATTCGTGACGAGGTTTGTTCAAAAGAAGCATAAAGGCGTCATTTTCTCAGCGGAAAGCATTATATAGCATTTCCACCCTCCTGCATCTTATTGTAATCTTATATTGACTGTATTCTACATCTGCATGTCAAAGCAGCAGCACAAAAAGAGATGCAGGTGAACGTACAGTGGGTTGGAAGCATCACACCTTTGTCATCCTGGAAGATTCTTATCTTCTTAAGCTCCTGTATAAAAGAGGCAGAGCATAAAAAGGAGAGGAGGGGAGGTTTGGCACCCCAGCGAGTTGGCTCTTTATTCACATTTCCATCCCACAGTTCACCTCCCTCTTTCATGTGTTTTCTCGGGTAGTCAGTCTGCCGCAGCAGCAGCGTGGTGGAAATGAAGTTTTTCTTGGCAGCTCATCTCGGCACATTGCGCTGACCTAGCCATCACCTGCTCCAGCCGCTTAGTCCTCTTTATGTCGACTTGGATGTGCGTCTGTTCTGTCAATTTAAATCACCCCTTTTCAGCATTGCTCTGTCTGTACACAGAATTTAAGTCTGGAATACGGATGCATCCGAGCAGTAGATGTAGAATAATCAACGTTTTGTACATCTTGTCCAACAGACAGACTTCCTAAAATGGAGAACAAGAACAAAAAAAGAAGTTTTCATCCAAATTTAGTGCAGATTTAAAAGCTATTTCCAGAAATTCAATTAAAAACTGCAATGTGCATGTCCATTCCCTAGTTTTTTATGCAGAAAATAAATGGTTGTGCACAACAAGATAAACATTTGATGATTTTTCTGTCGGTTGACATGCAATCATTGCAAAGCGGGATTCATGTTTGATTGATGTATTAGGGAAGGTCCTTGGGAAATGGTCCTTTGTTCAATTTGCACCATAAAAAATGAATCAAATAAAAACTGGGTTCATCATCGTTTTTTCTCAGTTACATCACAAATGGATGAAAATTTTAATTGTACTAATTTGGGTTGTTGCTTCAGAACTTTTATTATTTTTTAAATCAGTCAGTATTTTGAGTTTCCATTTCTGTGTTTCAGGAAAAGGTATTTGTAGGTGGTTATTCTATTAAATCTGAAAAACAACTCTCTATGAGTCATGTTCATATTTATCTCCAAACTCTCCCAATACAAGGTAATTATTACACGGTCCAACCCTCATGAACATCATGTTCCTTCACAACAAAACTGAATTCTCATTTACATTTGAAAGAAACATATTTCTCGGTGAAAGGTGACAGAATGACATGAAAGGTAAAGTTTACAGTTTCTGGTTGGAGGTAAATGTAAGCAGCATGTGGTTGGTGTCCTGTTCTTTTCACTGGCTGTTAGAATTAGAAACTAAATCTGCTTGGTTAGGTTTAGTAAGTTATCATGGTTTGGGTTCAAATATGACCATTTTACATGTTTGAAGATACACCGATCAGCCACAATATTCTGACCACTGACAGGTGAAGTGAATAACATTGATCATATTGGTACTATGTGGTGTTCTGCTGGAAAACCTTGGATTTTAACATCCGTGTTGATGAGACTTAGACACCCAAATAAACATTGTCCCAGAACAAACACACTCCCTCATGCAAATGGAAATCCCAAATGTCACTGGCCTACCCCCGCAGGAAAATGCCCCCCACCACATGGCAACAACATCAACCAATCAGGAACATCTTGAGGAACATGACAATGGCCCAAGATGTTGATTTGACCTCCAAACTTCCTAGACCCCATTCTGATCAAGGATGCAGTGGAACAAGTTTGATTGACAGAGGCCCCACTGCACAACCTAGAGTACCCAAAGGATCCACTGCCAACATCCTGGTGCCAGACCCCATAGGACACCCTGAGAGGTCCTCTTGTCCATGCCCAATGGTTCAGAACATTTTTGACCACATAAGGGGGACCAACACAATATTAGGCAGGTGGTCATAATGTTATGCCTGATCGGTGTAAACTATGAATAGCCAAATAGAGCAAATTGGTCCATACACCTACCAAATGCATCCATGCATGTTTTTTCTTCACTAAAACCATTGTTCAGATCAGCCAAACTAGTTCTTATCACTAGTTCATGTAATTTAACTAATGAATAATTGTCTGAGATTTACTTTCCATCAATTACTGGCACTTTAGTCAAAGCCGTGTCGCGAATTCATGAATTCAGGAGAGATTTATAAAGTGATACGACGCTGATAATCCTTCCAATCCTGCAGTGTGAGCTGTTTATATGTATTCTTTCACAGCCACAGCTCCCACAAATCTCCAGGGCTGCCTTTGCACAGCCGAGCAGACATCTGCAGCACGGATCCCCCTGTGACTCCCATCATGGGATTACAGAGCTGTTTGGAGCGGGCCACATTTGATTTAAAGCCTCTGTCACACACACAGAATGCGCTGCTAGCATGTGCGAGCGGGAGCGATGCCACACTTCAGCATGAAAAAGCTGCTGAGGGAGAGTGAATTAAATGAGTCTCTGCCTATCTGGTGGCCTATTGCTCAGCGAAGGAGGAGGGATAATTACTTATGAGTGGGCTGCTGTTATTGATGGAGAGAAGGGTTACGGTGTTGTTTCAAAAAGCTTTATCTCACCACATAAATAAGCCTTTTTATCAAGAAAACGCTGTCTTTTCATACGACTGAACTGCATCCAACAGCATCATATTATTCAAAATGTCTGGCAGACAGATTCAGAATTTGAAAATGACATTACATGGTGAGGTGATAATCAGTTTTTTCTTATTTTATCAGCCTTTTTTTCATACTAAGAATCCCTCAGTGTTGACATTGGTCTTTCTTCTGATTGAATGTGATGGAAACCCTCTTCCATTGAGCCATGGTGGTCATTGAAGTGTGCTTGTTTATGCAAACAAAAACATCACAATCATAAGTCACTCATTTGATGTCTTTGTGAAAAAAAGACAATGATGAGAGCAGCAGTAAACCACTTACTGAGCCGCCCACACACAGCGAGAGCATGGCGGCATCAATCAGCAGAAAGAGAAACAAAGAGGATCAAGGAAACGTATGCAGAGACGGGGATGAAATGCTGGAAAATTTGGGCAGCTGAGGATCAGACAGAATTCAGAATGGCAGAAGCATGTCTTGTGTTTTTTTTAACTAAGAAAGAAAAGCTGTCTTTTTTTTCTTTTCTTTTTTTTTTTAAAGTGAGATAGGCTGCATTAATGTATGCTCACCAGAGTGAATGAGTGACAAGAGCTCCTGTTGAAGGATACATTACCCTCTGCAGCACATGTCGGCACATCCTTGCCACTCAGCCGCTGAGTAATGATCTGTGGCGGCCCCGGTGGTGTTGGGTAAGAAATAGTGAGCATATTGTGGAGTTATTAAGTCACCCCGTCTCCCTACTCAAACCTCCACAATGTCTATTTCACACTTGTAGGCCTGACATGCAGACAGACCCAAATATCATAGTTATATAACATTCAAGATGTCCACAGGATAGACATCTTTAAATCATGTTTGCACCAAACACTGCAGCAAGGGCCTTCCAACTCCCCATAGGTGTTGTCACTTCTGGCTGATTAGCCCTCAGGTTGACTAAAGCTCCTTTCTGACTGGATTTACAGCGTTTCTCTAAGGGAAAGGGGGGGTTGATTTAAAATTACCTGCACTGGTGAGTGATTTTAAATCCATTGCGAGTGCATATGTGGGTAATTTTCACACCTTCCCCAGTAATAATTACAGCTGCAATTACCTTCTGTTTTCCTGGTCCTCCTGTAATTTAAATCCCATCTGGAGAGACATTATTGTATTTATAAGAGGATCACAGATTATTTATTTTTTGGCATAAAGAGCTGCTTGTCCTTTAAAAAAAAATAAAAATCAGCTTGGTGTGAAATTTGATTGTTTTTGTTGTTCAAAAATACAGGCAGTCAAAGGTGCTATTGCTAATCTGATAAATGTAAACACGCTTGCACCAACATATAGGCCTATTTGGGAATTACATGTAATATCAGCTGCATCAATGCTGTCTTTGAAACTTTTTTCTTATGATTAAAAGTATAATAAATGAGCTATTAGCAGCTCCTGGACAGATGTACAGACACTGGATTACTTTGATACTGAAGAGAAAAAACCTTAATAATGTGATTCTCAGTAGAGTTCTGTAGCATCTTTCTTCTTTTAATCAAAGTGGTTTTATGGACGTTTATTCACAATGGACTTTGGAGACTCTGATGTGCTCGGGATGTGTAAGTTACACTAAATTATATAAGAATGTGTTTCATGTTTGTTGGTTAAGATCAGACTGAGTTATGGCTCCAAGAATTTGTGCAAGTTTTGACTCAACCTCACCCTTTTCAACTCCCCGGAGCCCCACTAGAGAGCCTATTGATTTTTTTCTTTTATCTGAATGTCCACATCTCTTGCAGACTACATCCTATAAATTCCTGACGGTAAAAAAATTGCCGTCCAGTAGTATGATTTAATCACTGAGGACCACAGAGAATATTTAATGCCCCACCTCCTCCTGTAACGTTAAACTCACCAAAGTGGGGCTTAAGATGGAGCTGCGCTGGCAATTACATGATGGCACCTTACTCCTAAAAAAGTACACTGAGCCAAGATTGTCATGGTTTATGGGTTTTTGGTTTCTAGTTTTGTTTTGTTTGATTCATTCCTGTGTGGTTTTCTTTTCTGTGTCTCCTGTGTCTCCTTCTGTTTGTCTATGTCTTGTCTTTTGTCGCTTGTGTTTTTACTTCTACCGCTTGTCTGTTTTCCCCTCCTCTTTTGATTGCCTTCATGAGTTACACCTGTGTCTCGTCAGTCACATGTGTCTTGTCTTTAAAATCAGTTCTCAGTGTATAAATAGTCTTGTCTTTGCCAGTTTATCCTGTTTTGTCTCCAGAATTACCTGCCTGTTTTCCTCTTTCTTGACCTCTGGTTTGCTTCCCTCCTGTTCATACACCTCCTTACGTCTTCCTTGTGTTCCATGTGCTACTTGTGTTCATCAGATTTGTTTTTGTGCTCGTGGGATGTGTTGCTTTTCTCTACATTAGTTCCTTTGAATAATTTACTTTGTGTTTCCTAGATCCCCCAACACTCTTTTGTGTGTTCCCATGCAAACAGCCTTCTTTTCTAGGGGTTGAATTTAGTTTAGCTGTTCAGCTGGTGCTCACCACTGAGTTAATCCACCTTCTAGTCAGCTGTGGCTTTAAAGGACAATGATCAGACTCCTTTGACTATCCATCCAACTATTTTCTACACCTGCTTTATCCCATGAAGGGCCGTGAGGAGCTGGGGTCTATCCAAGATGATGTCGAAGGCAGGGTATGCCCTGGACAAGTTGACAAGTCTCCAGTCCATCACAGGGGCAACACAGAGAGATAAACAACCATGGACACTGACACCTACGGATCATTTTAGATTCACCAACTAACCTTTCATGCATGTCTTTGGACTGTAGGAGGAAGCCGGAGCACCTAGAGAAAACCCATACATGCACATCGACTACACACAAACTCCACATTTCAGCCGACCCGGAGACTCAGGATCTTCTAGCTGTAAGTCAAGCCGCCCCTTTTATGACCAGTGACTATCAAAGGCCACCTTAAAATGCAACTTTATTCAAATGACATTTTGGCATGTTGGATGCTGGTACATCAGTTTGGGTCGTAGCCTGAATGTCCACATCTCCACCATTTGCTGTCTAAGAAATCATTTCAGACAGCTTTACATTGAGGTGTCTGAAAATGTGATCCTGTCCCCCAAAAATGTCTGTCAACTTCGCCGAGCCCTTCAGAAAGACTGACAAGCAGCATCAACAACCTCATCACCTCTATGGTTGCAGATATGTGGCAGTACACAACACAAATGACTTGTAATTTCTAATCTATGACTCTCGATCTGTATTTTCTCCTACTCTATAGTCCATACTTGGTTGTTTCATGACGTCCATCTTGTTGTAGAGATGCCATGTGTTGCAACAAGAAATACTTATTATCTTATGTTAAAAAAGATAGAATTTAATGTAATATTACATGCTGCATTTTCATTCCATATATTTTAACAGCAAGAGTAAGAGATGTTTTATATACCCACACAGTCCTGAGTGAAATCACCTGTGTGATATATATCATATTTGCCCTTTGATGAAAACTAATGAGTAAAACAGAAGATGCCACTTACTGTCAGAGTCAATATGTTATTACTGATTTATAAACTAATTCAGAGAGCGATGCAGCCAACTCTTCTAAACATCCTGCTGTCAATAAAAGCTCTAACAGAGAAGCAGGTTGGCAGATGTAACTGTAGTAGAAGAGGCAGCACTACTGCTGGCATATAGTTTTTTTTTTATATATATATATAATGTAAACTGGCATGTTTACTGTGGAATTAAGCAGACAACTACCTGTTTTATATGCAGCATGTTCTGGCATTAAGCTGTAGGTGTGATAAGGTTTCAAGTTATAGTTTTTTGATATGCTAAACTGTCTACTGATTCCTCTGCCTCAAAGACACACACACACTCCAAAATGTAGACCTTGTTATTCCATTCGCTGAGTGAAGATATTACAAAGTTTCATGTCCAATTTCCCGCTTTAATTCATGCTCCATCTGTGTTCACAAACTCCAAATTGCTTCACTTTCTTTGAGGTTGAACATGCATAGACAAGTTATTAAAGCTTGCCTGGCTCAGTTTTACATTTTTGTATTTTTGCAGTTGGATTCGTCTGTTGTCTTCATGGCTGTTTGTCATCAGTCACTGTCATATTGCAAAACTCTAAACTCGAGCATGTTCATTAGTGTTTTTGTGTGACATCTTGAACGGAAAGAGCAACAGAGGTGTGGAAACACAAAAGCGTGACGGGGAAACTTGTATTCACAGTGTCTGTGAGAATACATTTAAAATATGCAGCATATATTACAATGGTGCGAGTGTCAGGTTGGAGTCTGATTTGCACACAGAATAGAGTGGCTGTGATTTTATATTAACACAGATCATGTCCTTGTATTTACAGACTGCAAACACCATGTCTACCTGCTTTCATACTACTCTTACTATTTGCAGACAAAATAAGCTGCTACAGATAATAATATTGTTTCCAGTAGTCTGGATGATGCTTCTCTTTCAGTGCAATCAGCACACTTTTTGAAAATCCCACCCCACATCTCAATGTATGACACCCTTAGCAGCATGCTATTCCAGTCTGTCCTTCAGGCAAAAAGCGATAAAAGGTTCAAAAACCTGATGTGCTTTAATGCTCATCCATCTCCCCATTTATCACCCAGGTGCTAAAAGGAACAGTGAACAGATTCAAAATCCAAATATTAGCTAATCAGCAGTAGGGCAGCTGAGGCTAATGGGAATATCAGCAATTGATATCATCCACAGGTTTGAATCTCCTGTTTTTAGGCCTCAAATTTGAAATTTGCATCTTGTTTTTTTGGAGCCAGAAGTGATGAGTGAAGGAATGATCTGACTGACAATTCATGGACACTAAGCATAAACTGCTTTTTTTTCTTCTTTTTATTGCTGTTTACTCTAAATGGGACCATAATTTACAAAATGAGGACTTGCAAACTATTTATTGAGACTGTGGATGGACTAGAAAAATGCTTCCAGAGTTAACAAATCAAGAGAGAAGTAGGGTCGTTTTCTTATAGACTTCTATACAATCATACTTCTTTTTGCAATCAGAGGAGTCTCCCCCTGCTGGCCATGAGGAAGAATGCAGGTTTAAGGTACTTCTGCATTGACTTCTCTTTTCGGGCACCAAGGTAACGTAAATCTTTAACAGGATATTGTCATAAACCAGAGTATTGGACGATTTGAAATGAAACAAAAGAAATAGTCAGAGGATCACCAAATGGGTGTATGTCGGTTACAAACTTATAGCAATCCATCCAATACATGTAACTGCCAAATCTTTCCACTCAAAATAACATATGTCAGTCTCAGGGTTGTGCTTCTAGTCTAAGTCTAATAGTTGCCAAAGTCAGTAGGTTTCATCCCTTCAGGGTCATCAATATCTGTACCAAATTTGGTGCCAATTCACTGACAAAATATTGGGATATGTCGCAGAAAAGTAAAAACTTTTGCCTGAATTTGGCATTGGATGAAATATTGGGATTATTAAAAGTAATTAGGATTCCTCCTCTTGACAACGCGCATATCTGCACCAAATTTGATGGTGCAGTAGCTATCAGGACATTTCAGGACAAGGGGGAAAGTTGGAGGACCACCAATGTCAATGGGGTCATAACAAACATCTCAACCAAATTTCACAGCAATCTATCCGTAATGATGAAACATTTTACTAAAAACCAATACTGACAACCTCATGGTGGCACTTAACAAAAAATCAGTGGATCACCAAAATCAATAGGCTTCTTGCTCTGGCTACTACAAATGTCCAGGTCAAATTTCATTATGGACCATGAGACTAATTGACTATTGATGGGCTGACATTGCCATTCTTGCAGTCATCTTCCTGGCATGGCTTAAGACATCACTATACTGTACATAACAACTTCACTGACCAACCAACTGTCTCACTGTTTATAGATGACCTAAGAAATTAAAGTGTCGGATGTATACAATTAAAAAACCACAAAATCCAAAGATGTTGAGCAAAATAGTCTTGTATTTTGGCATTTTGAAATAAGGCACTTGAAATAAAACAACTCTTGACTCGTCAGATTAGTAGTTATCTCCAAAGGTCAGAGAAGATTAAGAATGATCATTTCTCTTTGTACTTGGTATCTTTCTCCTCGCTGTTAGGCAAACCTGTCTGCCCGGGAAAGGGTGCGATCTTCAGGAAGAAATAGGGGTCATTGTGAACCCGCAGGGCCACCAGGATGGGAGTGGCTGCATAGAGCAAGTTAGCTGCCAGCACCGACCAGAAAGCATCATTTGGGATGCGGAACGGAGCCGCGGTACGAGAGTGGAGGGACCCCCCGATGTGGGCCCACTGGCACTGGAAGGAGAACAAGGTAGAGATTAGACTGATGCCATGAAGGAGTACTGTATACTGCACATATCACCGCTGACACTTCCACTAGTGTCTGTCTCTGTAGTGTCTCTTTTCACACTGATGACAGCCCATTTGATGCCTCGATGTTTGTTTCCACAAACTCTCCAGAGAAAAAACTTGAAAGGTTACTGTGAGTCTTTTTTTTCACAGTTATTAGTCTACTAATCCCAACTCTCATACAGAAAAAGCTCCTAACAAGGAAAGATAAACCGCTGAACAGGATGTGTACAGACCTAAGGAGTTGGCTATTTAGAAGAAGGGGAGGGTGCAAGTCTGTAACCTCACATGCACTGAAACAAGGCTTTAATCATAGAGTTTCTCTCCTCGTGGTTCCAATCTCTCTGTCAGATCAATACAGAAAGAAAGCACCACAAGCTTGTTTATCACAGAGAAAATGCTTCAAAGCATGAATGTGGTCCAGGTCATTATGAACGGGATGAAAGCTCACTACAAGGAGTTAATTGCGGTGACACGTGTCAGACCTCTTTTTGTTCAACATAAACTGCTGAGGAAAACTGTAATCAATCAGAGGCAGCAATTTTCGCTGGAAATTAATGCAGTGCAACACACCTCGCCTCAGTATGCAACAACTTAACTATGTATTCAGAGCCAGTTTCGTTTTTGACTGTACGTCTCTGTGGCGTTACCTGGATCACGGCTCCAGCGACAAACAACGTCCAGTCTGACATCCATGTGCACCCGGGTTTGAGGAGGCCATAAACAAACGCACCCAGCAGAGGGAGTCCGTAAAAGAACAAGTGCAGCATCTAGAAAAACAAATGCAACATTATTATTCTTGTAATATTACAAAAACAAAAATGTAGCTGTTCCTTAATAGTTTGATCTGGATATGTATTTTACAACGCAGAAAAGTTCTGCGTTTCCATAGTGACATACAGTGGGCGAGTTGTGGGTGTATAATATAGTGTATGCGTCTCTGTATTTAGTGCCTAACAGAGCTAAAAGACTCCTCCATCACTGTCAGTCGATGTTGTTGTTGAGCCCTGACCAACACTCCGGCAGACAATTAATACAGTACATCCTCATTCTCCTCTGGCCCACAACACACTTCGCCTTACTCACTCTGAATACAGAAGAGGGCTGCTTAGAGCTCAAGATACAAGCACATAGACACTGTTTAATGCGCTGCATAAAAGTAGCACTACTAGGATGGGAAAATATCTGGAGTTTGGCATTAAAATAAAGTAAAACACAACAAGTATCAGCAGTAGAATGTAGATAAGTATCAGAACTACTCAGCTTTGTTCCTTCCAGAGGATTGGATCTATGGCGTCACCTTAATCTATATATGTTTAGCGATGTAGAAGAGTAAAAAGTACATTATCTTCTGCTAAAGTATAAAGAAGTAAAATTAGCCTTTAAAATGAAGCCTTTCTAAACGGTTCTTAAGTACAACACTGGCAGAATTGTGCAGCTTTCCAGCTCGGCACTCTCTCAAACATAAATTCGCGCCCTCAGCACAAATTACCACTTCCACACAAGGGTCATTATGGAGACTGTCTTGACCTTCAACTTAAAATATTTGGTGCATGAAAGCTGGTTTCCCACTTTATAAAACCCCCTCAAATTATACCAGAGAACGGTTTCTTTTCATTCTCGGTCTGAGGTCCAGATGAATTCTAATGAGTTCAGCTCAGGGCCTGAAAGCCAATCATATATGCCCTTCAGTCTTTTGTTGAAATGTCTTTTTAGTGCTGCCGGGGTAATCTGTCACATATCGTCCATCACCATCAATGAATGAAGAGGTCGGCAAGTGCAGAAACTGTGCAACGTCGTGCAACAAACCAAAGTTCATTTCATTTCTTCACTCCCTCACGCACACACACACACACGAATTTGCAAACATTGCGAACCAAGACATACTTTCACATGCTGCACACACTCCCTACTCTCGCCCAGTGAGATGCTGATGGGGGGCTTTGGGCGAGGGATTAGCTTATCAACTTCTCAGCATGCGGTTCGTCTGTCTGATCAATGACTCGCAATTGTGCCTGGACTGCAGCCCCGACAAGGTCTTTGGATAACCTATTGACAGAGCCGTGTTCGCCCAACAAAACACAACAAAACCCACAGCCAGGCAGGGTCACAGGAAGAAAATGAAAAGGGAAGCAAGACCAAGTGCCAGTCACAGTAATAATCTGTTATCCATCTTAAGCAAATGAAAGAGGGAGACAAAGATGCGCTGGCCTCTCAACCCACGCTCATTGTTGCTGTAATGATGAGAAATGACTCTGTAATCAGCTGCAAGCTCAAAGAGTTGAGGAAATAAGGGCAAGCTTCCAGCTTGCTCAAAGTGATATCCATGAAAGCAGAGCTCCATTATGTGGCTTGTTATTTAAAGCAGGCTGGAGAGGAGCTTTCAGGTAGCGGCAGCAACACCGAGCTGGAGAGTTTCCTTTTTCTGTGGAGACTGAAAAAAGGAAAATAAAGGCTCACCATGACTCTGGGGTAGCCCACGGGATCCTTCAGGTAGGGCTCATATTGCCTCAGGTATATGGAACAGGCTTCCAGTGGAGAGTCCAGAGCCACCTATGGAGAGTGGACAAAAAACAGGAACACAACATAGTACAGTTCAGCATCACAAACTACCACCGCACATTACCATAGACCATAGAACATCCCCTGCCCCTGTCACATTGGGAAATATGTTTATTTGCTTTCTGGCTGAGAGTCACATGAGATACAACTTTTATGTTTGTACAGTAAACAGGAAGCCTCCTCCAGCATCCAGTAAGCTTATTTTACAGTAGGAATATGGGAGTAGTATCATCCAACTCAGGGCATAAAAGTGAATAGGTGTATGTCTCAAAATATGAAATTCAGAATAATTCTCATTTATTTGAATATGAAAGTTGTAGCATAGTGATTCACAATTCATACATCATTGCTCTCTACTTTAAAACCAGATACTTTTCAATATGTAACATTTCCATATGGCTCAATAAGTTGAATGCATCCCCGACAATCCCTGAAAAACTACTCTGTACAACCAACACTTCAGCCTATATGACTATATCACCGTTTAAACCCTGCCTGGAGCTCTGTCTATAAAACACTGTAAATGCAATTTACTCACCAAGCCTCTTAGAATGGTGAAGGCCATGGAAGCCAACAGGAGCACTACCAGGATCAGGTCCAAGGGGCGCCAGATCAGCTTCATGCTCTGAGCTTGCTGAGCCTGCGGTGAGATGTCAACATAATGTACAGCACAGAGCTGGTTAGTCAAGGTTTCATTGTGGAATGAGTAAATGTGTGAATGAGGCTTCTCTCTCCAGGTTCCCATACTCATTACATCTGCAATTACTAATTATTAGGTGAACCAGAAAGAACTACAGACACAGCACTTACACCCATTTAAGCTGACACAGTGTTAACCTGACAAATGCAAGTCCAATATTCACTTTTCCTTTAGTTCAAATTTGCTGCCCACTTAAAAGGAAAGTATCTGTCTCATTAGCAGTTAAATGCTCCACTATGTTCACCTGCTAGCTTCTCACTTTGTCTGTCTGCTGTCAGAGCTGTCAAGAAGCTGCCTGTTGCACCCGAAAATAACAGTCAGACTCAACCTAAAATATTAAAGAAAGCCAAAACAATGAGCTTAAAGGCATCAAACAGTTCTATAGGGCTGAGCAGAACAGCAAAATCAAGTGTAAATTCTCTGAGAGTTGGTCACTACAAGTATTCCTTATTCATTGTTGATTATAGCAGCTGTGAGACATGTTCAAGACCTCAAGAACTCAAATGAAGACTGACTGTGACAGCTTATGGTGAAATTAAAACCACTAAAACAAAAAGTTGGCCCTTGTCTCCTGTTTGTGATACTAACGGACAAGAGGCACGGTGATGGGAGTGTCCAGTTTGGGAACCTCAGAGTTACATCTTTGCTTTATGCAGATGATGTGGTTCTGTGGGCCTCATCATGCCATGGCCTGCAACGTGCACTGGGTCGGTTTGTGAGTGTAAAGTGGTCACGATGAGAGTCAGCACCTCTAAGTTTAAAGTCATGGTTCTCTACCGGAAGCTGGTTGCTCCCTTTTGGATTGGGAGTGAGTTGATGACCAAAGCAATGGAATTTAAGTATTTCAGGATCTTGTTCACGAGTGATGAGAAAATGAAGATGGACAGACGGATTGGGGCATAGTCAGTAGTATTGCGGACTGTCGTGGTAAAGAAGGAGCTGAGCTGGAAGGCAAAACTCTCGATTTACCAGTCGATCTACGTTTCAACACTTATCTATGGTCATGAGCTCTGGGTATTAAACAGAAGATACAAGCAGCAGAAATTAGGTTTATCTTTAGGGTTTCTGGACTCAGCCTTAGAGACAGTAGGAGCTTGGAGTAGGAGATAGGGGTTGCCGTTCCTTCACGTCAAAGGATCCTGGGGTTTGGTCATCTGATTAGGGTTTCCAGGCATCCTGTGGTAGAACTAAGGTTTATATATCTCATCTTGCCTTTGAACTGGCATCTCCAGGGATGGAAACTGGAAAATGTTGCTGCTGAGAGGGACGTGTGGCCACCGACCCCAGATAAGCAGAAAATAAATGGTTGAATGAACCACTCTACCAAGGCTCGAACATAACGGTTGCCCAATCTGTACATTAATTCTGTGCTTGAGATTTTTCCATTTATATATTATTACCATTCAGGTTGACAGATACTAGATTATGTGACAGAAAAAGAAAGTAGCAGACGTATCATAATGAAATTGATAAAAGTTGTAGCTCAGTGTTTGCTAACAAACTCTAATGATGTCTTAGATTTAGGTGGGCACCCCACAAATCCCTACTATGACGCTCCCTACACCAATATAAATAACAGTAATTCATCTTTGTTGGTCTGGATCCCATTTATCTGGACTGGAATATATATTACACAGATTAAACACATCCAGCAAACACTGCACCTCTAAATCCCTCTGCATTCACATCAAGGTCTGATCACTCATGCATTGGACTTACATTATATCCACCGATTAGTGGTCTGTCCTTGGGCCTCGTGAACAGTGAGATGGCTCCCCACACGGGCATCAAAAGAAAGAGGAAATTGAGCCAGAAGGCCGGACGGATCTCTGACCCATATTTACCTTGCAGACAGAGAAAGAATGACACTTTTATCAGCTCGTGCTCCACCACACAGACACTCGCTGTAAAACATCTTGGTAATTAAACTTCCTATTAAAACCTCTGTGGGACACTTGAGGCAAAAGCATACAGTGCAGTATGTCTGTGATGACACAACTGAGAGAACAACATGTTGCCTGCAGACGAGTTTGATCTTGTGACACATATGTATGCGGTTTGAAATGCCAACAACAGATGCTTAAAGTCTGCTCTCTGCTTTGTTCTGTGGGTTGTGACGGCAGGCGTAACACGGGGCGCGAGTGCGTTTTGTTGGCAGGCTGAACTGTGACACTGATGCTACACGGCAGGGCAGATGTTCACTTGATTAAAGCTTGTCATCGTGGGATGAAAGGGGGATTGAAGATGAGGCTCACCTGCCACTATTCCAGCAATAAACACGCTCATATTGGCGCACAAAGAGCCGGCCCAGAACAAGCCCAGTGTACGGTAGGCTTTCCTTGGAGAGAGACAAAAAAAAACAAGATGTCAGTTGAGATAGAAAGTAATACGATATAATTCGAGCTGCTGCTTAGCTAAAATAAATGTTGACCTTCTTCCACATCTGTCCCACACATTACACAAAGCCGTTCCATACAAATTTCTTCACTCGTAAAAAGGCTGATATTGTTCAAAAGAGGATTTAATTTCCATGATGGCATGCGCCCCAAGGCAACACTCGCTCTGGACTTTTGAACTCGCTGACTGCGCTTTATGACGAACTCACAGTAGGGAAGGCTGTCTTTTTCTTAAAAAACATGGCTTTATTCAGGCTATTGTGTGGGTTTTTATGCGACAAACGCACTCCATGAATCTCAGAGGTGAAACACTTGATTTGCTAAGCTGATATTTCTCAAATATAAGAAAATAATCAGACTGAAGCTGTAGAAAATTTTAATCTTTGGGCTGAAATGTATTCCTGCTACAGTCCGCTTCCATGGCCTCACATGTTGTTTGTTTGCTGATTTGGAAAGGGCACTGCAGATCTCTGTTTGGTATTTTGTGATGCAGAACAAGACAAATGACATGGCGTGACTTGAACTGACTACCTGTCTGTTATCCTGCTGATCATCACCAGATACATGATAAAGTGAGCTATTCCGTCCCAGTAGCACATCATGATGGCATACGATGTCCCCAGGTAGGGTTCTCCCTGAAACACAGACATTTTATGAATACATATGGTACAGTACAGTGCTAATGACACACATTTGCCTAACATGACTATCAACCAAGAAAAAAAAAGCTCACACCACCACATTGAAAACTAGATTTTTAAACTGAGAAACCATATAAAATGAGTCTATACCAAGTCAATTATGCTTTAAAATGATGTCAGTTTGTGTACAATGTGTTTAGCTTGATGAAGTTAGACTAGAACCTTCTCCACTGTTGCTCATACAATCTTTACTTTCCAGCAAGCAAGAAACGTTCCTGCAACATTGGCTAACATCACCTACAAGTTCTAGTAATGTATTGAAAATGAAAACATTTTCATCTAATATTCAAAGAATGTTTTAAGGACATTCTTGTCAAACAACTCTCTTATGAGGTTAAAAGTTGATTAAGACATAATGTTTTAATGATCATTCAGGGGATGTTTGGAATATGCTGTCAGATTATGCTACATGATAACAGAAGAAGAATGTTCTAAAAAAAACAACTAAAAAACAATAAAAAATGTTATTGAGGCTTCAGATGACTGAATATTTTTTTACAATACATTCCTGTAATTTAATATATTAAGTTAAGTTAAGTTAAGCTAAGCTAAGCTAAGCTAAGCTAAGCTATGTTAAGTTAAGTTAAGTTAAGTTAAGTTAAGTTAAGTTAAGTTAAGTTAAGATAAGATAAATTTTATAAATAAAACTTTATTAATCCTTCAGGAAATTCTTGTGCTAGATATTGCTCAGAAAAAAACTTAATGACATAACATAAGAAATGCAGTGCCTAAAAAGTAGAAAAGCCTAAAAAGTAGAAAAGCAATGAGATATAAGTAGAATACAGTACGGTGCAACATTTTGCATACAATATTTTGAGGATGTTGTGGAGGTAACACATTAAAGAACATTCTCACAATGTTACATGAGAACAAAGAAAAGGACGTTCTCAATGCAGCATTCAGGAGAATGTCTTTAGAGAACTTTGTCTTGTCTTTAAGAAGACTTTTCTGGGAACTTAAAACCAAAAGTCCCACTAAAAACATCACTAGAACGTTGTAGAAACTCCTCAGAACATCTTTAGAACAAAAAAATCTAGCTGTGTTAGTATTTTAGTCATCATTAGTTTGAATGTGACAGTCAGACACCTACTGTCTTCTGGTAGAAGTCCATGAAGCCAGAAATAATGCCATCATATTCCAAGGCACTCGTCAGGTCAATGATACAAGTAAAACAAAATTCAGCAAAAACTGAAAAGGAAAGAAAATGATAATTTAAGGACATTTAGACATACTAGCAAGAAACCTTCAGCTGGTCTACCTCTTTCAAGTCCTTTTATTCACTGCTTTTGAGTTGAAAATATTTTCCTTCAACTGGCTAGTCATTGATTTATGGGACAACCTGGGGAGAAAATTAAGTCCTGAGCAGTGAGTTAGACTGGAGGCATACTTAAATCAACGGCCTTAATCTAGCCACAGGTTGAGAGAGTGGCGGAGCTGAAAGGCCTCGTCCAGCAGACTGAATTTAAGTGTGGAGCTGCACAAAAGCATGAGTGACATGTGGACCTTAGTAATAGTGTAAATTAAAAACCCCTGACCACACTGGTAACACTGCTACTGTGGAGTCTTTTATCAAATATTCTATTCCCTGCAAGGTGTTTCTGAAAAATTTCAATTAAATATTTTTTTTTACTTAAGACCTACCCTGGAGCATTAAATTAACAGAAACAATGTGCCGCTTCGTAACAAGTAAGTATACGCCAGCAACTCCCTCTCCAGATGTCCAGACTTTCTCTACATGTGACTGGATTACTAAAGAGTGGACTTTAGGTGTGATCTAATAGACTTGGAAAGGGTGTGATTGTGGATGCCACTGAGCATCAGCATGATTCACAGTAGAGACATTGGATGGCACAGAGCATAGCGAGCAAATTCTACAGCCAGGCACAGGCATTACTATACAGTCTAACAGCTGACTTGGGTGCATGCAGAGCGCCCCAAAGCAAACTGCTGAAGGTCCATGTGCACTGGACTGTTGACAACTGGAATAAATTGGTTTGGACTCATTAATCCAGGTATCAAGTGCACAGCGCACATTCATGACGGCAGCCTCAGCATGTGGCATCAGACCCCTCACGCATGGTTACAGTCGTACACACCGAGTGGGACATTAAATAGGACGTTAAATATGCACAGACTGACTCTATAAATACGACATAATGGATGCACCATGTCCTGGGTTTGACATTTGAAATATACTTTTCGTATTTTTAGTGCAATTACAAGGGAATGGTGAGATGTGGGAATGAATTGTGTGTGTGTGGTTCACTATTAGAGTCTTAGTTACTATCTTTTTTTATATATATATAAACAGCTTTTACATGGTATTTATAAACTCTTTTTACTGCTCTTTGGCACAGATGACAATGACAATAAAGATATACTGATATTGATATCAGCAGTCATGTACAGTACCTGACTAAATCTATCCTCGTAGTTTCAATCGTAGCATCGGGACTTGCTTGAGTTTGCCGAAGATGTTTCACCTCTTATCCAAACAAGTCCAGATGCTACGATTGAAACTACGAGGATAACCATGACCTGGATGACTGAGAATCTTCACAGACATGTTGACTAAATCTATTTACACAGTTTCCATAAATGCAACTTTAACATACTTTTATGAGGTTTTACATGACACCCTTATAGCACACATGAAAAAAATCACACCAACTAGCTAAGACACATTCAAATGCTGCTTATATGTTAATATATGAGTCATAATATTCCAAGAAAAATAACATAATAACAATAAAACAGTATTCTGAAATGAGTAAGTCCATCTTGTGGATATTTTATTTATTTTAAATAGATCTCGCTGGTAATATTTTTACTGAAATAACATTTTGAATGCATGAATTTTATTTCTAGCAAACTATTTTTTACAGAGTGCTGTTGCAACTTTTATTTATCTAAGAGGTTCTTGCATATTCTTCCTGGATAGCAGCCTTTTCAAACACCACTGGGATGAAGTGAAACAGAGCATCCATTAAAGGAGCATTTTCTTGTCTATGAATTTTGGAAGTTAGAAAAAAAAAGCACCTATATGTCTGCATCAACAATTTACAATGAAAATCTGCTCCTGGGGAACAGTTGTAGAAACCATTACACGGATTTACTACATGGAATGTTAGAAAGAGAATCACAGTCTTGTGAAACAGGTATCTATGTGCAGATACCTCGGTTTAAACCATTGTATCATATCCTTCCTATATATCTGTCCTTCACATATTACATGCACACACACACACACACACACACACACATGTTTTGTCCCTCCTGTGTGTCTCTGTAATCCTCATGACTGCCAGGTTTATCTCTGACATCTAACAGGTGAGATAGCAGGAGGGGATTATGGCTCTCTATCATTGAGAAGAGCCGGCCACCTTTGCCCTCATTGTTGTGCTTCTTCTACCCGACGCTAGCATTGCCTTGGGCGCCAGCTACCGATATGTATCACCTTGTTTCTGTCCCACTAGCATCGCCCCTGGCATCAGCTGCAGGGATCTGTTTGCAGGGAATCCCCTTGGCGAGAAATGGAACATAGTTTGACCGATAGCGGAGCATGATATGGTGAAAATCACTGTAGAAAAAGCTTAATTAAAACATGTGTGACAGGTGCAAAGGGGCTGCTACTGTCACACAACTAAACTGAATACAGATGTCTTAAACCTATTCAAGTTAGTGTGTGTCTGTGGAGTTGAGGCCTATATTAGCGTTGCTTTAAAGTCAATCATGGTCTCAAAAGTAGAGCTAAAAGGTAAAATAAGTGCCGTAAAGGTCCTCAGTCTGCAGTGGGGGAGGGTCAGTCACGCCTTAGAAAAGTCCTGTTAAGCTTCCCCTGAGCCTGATCAGTCTAAGCAGCTTTTAACAATTCCAGCATAATCACGTCGAGCACAATTCATGTTTTCACTCTAAAACAGTGAGCAGCTGGTTAAAGTTCTAGAAATCCGTTTGAGAGAGTTGAAATCAGCTCCTGCACAATGCATAGTAGTCATTAACCTCTCATAATCCCTTTATTTGGAAATATATTGCAAGCAAGTTGGGAAATGCGCATATTTGTGTTGATTACCGAAGAATAAGATGTCTTTGGGGGGGTTGCCACGGGTGATGAGGAAGTAGAACAGAAACACAACCACCAGCACAGCGACGCCGATCTCCAGGATCACATAGGGCCTGTTGAAACAGAGAAATCTGAGTGTTATCTGAGAAAATAACAACATATTGTCAGTATTTTACACAGAATCTTGCTGCTGACACTTTGCACTTTTGAGATAGTAATCTCTCTCTGATTTTCTGCTTCATTCTCTTTACTAATTAGCTTCTCCCATGGAAGTTATGCCGGAGCTAAATTACTAAATGATGACGAATGGGAAGTCAGAGAGAGTGATAATCACACAACACCCGCAGTTAGCACGGAGAGAAATAATGCAGAAGTATGAGGGGGAAAAAATCTCTGCACCCAGAAAGAGCAAAAGCACTGCTGCTTTGTGTGCCAGGAGATTGTGTGAGGAGATGATAGTGTCACATTGAATTTACTGATCTCCAAAGTACAAGTAGTAGCTTCATATTTAATCCCAGAGCTTTTAAAATATATTGATGAGTCTGGGGCATCGCGGGCTCCTGACATTTGGCAAGAAAATTCTCCTTCTGTGTTGCTGATAAAGCTCTTGCAATGCGAAATTCACTTGTCAGAAAGACTATTGCAGTTATTGTAGTGTTAGTGGGGCGGTGCATGAAGTGGAAAGTCTGTTTTGCAATAGATAATGTCATTAAAAGCTTATAATTAGTTCACGACAAAGTTGCAAAATGATGATCGGATATTTCTAACGTACACAACAGAAACTTTCCCTTCTTGATCTGCTACATTGCACCTCTCATATTGCGGCGGTGGTGAGCCTATAGCGGGCTTAAAAGCATGACTTTCCAAAGCTTTAATCAATCATAGGCAGAGGTGTGGGAAGCAGCAAGGTAGGGCCATGTTAGTTCAGCGCTGCCCTCCATGTTTACTGGTCAAAGGTACCACAGCCTCGCACTGGAAAAGATTAATGTGTTCAAGGTATCTCCTAGTAAACAACATTACACCCTCAGAAAACTCACAATGTGTGCTCATGGAAAGGAAAGCAAATGCTGGGAGAGCAAAGGCAGGCTCCCTTGCTACCTCTCCGATTCAACGGTACAGGAAGATTTATGCACACAATACTGTTTGTTTGCAGAGTGGAAGAGGACGAGGCACACTGTATGTCAAGAGCAATTTATCAAACTCTTCGGTGCAGTCTGTATTGATTGTCAATGGCCACACACACACACACACACACACACACACACACACACACACACACACACACACACACACCAC
>OMNN01097911.1:10251-21841 GCA_900302755.1 Chromis chromis
CTCGCATAATGAGGGAGGGGCAACACTCACCCAGCAGACTGGAGTTTCAATAGTGTTAATGGCTCCTGAAGAGTATAAAATCTGGAACTCCCAAACAGTCAGTTTAGAGCTGATGAAGCCTCTTGGATGAGAGGTGAAAGGTCTTCGAGCTAACTCAACCAAGTCCAGATGCTACGATTAAAACTACGAGGATATACTTGACATGTTTCAGGGTGATTTGTGGCGGCCTCCTAACTTTGCCACTAGCTGTTAATGTAGTCTCAGTTACAGTGAAAGTTGCTAATTTACGGATTAGTGGCAAGCCTCTCAGGGTGTTTAAAACTTTAGTGTTTATTGCAACTCCAGTAATATCTGCTACCTTAACTTCCAAACAAAGCTTGCAAATTTATCTGTCCCTGTCTGTAAACTGTAGCTTCCAGTGCCGATTGAGTGTTACTTGTGATAGGTAACCAATCAGATAGAGTTGCTGTGAGCAGGGCATTGCTTGAGACTATATAGTGACTACAGAGAGACAGCTGGCAGCATCAGAGCCAAAGCAGCACATTTAATTTATGAATAATCTGCAAATACATCACTGATAAACCGAAAAATGCTAAATCTTGGCCTTGATTATTGATCAAGCCGATAATAAGTCTATCCCTAGTTTTGAGAGTTTCCAAAAACTCAGCTATAAGCACCTTGCCCAGCAACAGCCAGCAAACACACAAGATTAGCGGCTACAAAATGAACATAGTTTATAGTTTAACAGCCTAAAAGCCTAATATTTCCTCGGAACCAAAAGGAATGTTGGTCTTACATTTATCAGGTGCCAGAAAGTCATGTAAAATAAATGCAGAGTTCAGTGTTTGTCAGTGTTTGCCTCACTGACTTAATAATTGAGGGTTTATTAGAAAAGCCAACCACAACTCCTTAAAAGTATTTTTAGTAATAAATATCCAATTAAAGTTCTGTCTTGTGGACTGCTGACAGCAGGCTGAAGATAAAACTTCAGAGGAAGTCTGCTAATGCATTCTGCAGTTTTAAAATCGGTTGGCTTTCAGATTCTGTTTGGATGTTAGAGGAATTCAGCTACTAGGTGCAGTGTTTGTGCAGTACCATGTGCTCTACATTTACAACAGCAGTGACTTATACCTCTGGCAGCTTTCTTCTCCTCGACAAACAGTAGTTATAATATTTAGAGCCATCTGTCATACCAAAAGTGACAGAAGAAAAAAATGTGAATTCTGAGAAACAAAGTTAAATATGATGGGCCATACCATAAAGTCACACTTTTATGTTGAGGAACAGGAACAGATTGATTAAAATAAGAATAATGGGAATTTAAAGTGCCACAACTATTGTCTCTATAGTGCCTTCAAGACAATTTTCTGCTGTATAACATGAATAAATTGAGTTTGCTTCCATAGTTACCCCATGTAAAGGAGGCAGTCAGAGCAGTGGTCAGGGCAGGGTGGTCCTGCACCCCACAGGTGAAGGTTATCCCTGTTTTCAAGGACTCCTTCTTGGGGAGGAAAAATACGCTGAAGAGAAACACTTCCCGGCTGTAGTTGTCCGTCACCTGGAAACACTTTGACTGACGTAGAGGCACAGAGTTCACCAACCAAGAAGACAGCGGGGCTCCATCGGTTGGGTGTTCAGACAGGTTGCCGCGAGGGCTGTCGGCGGGTAGGGTGCAATTGGTGACTGACAGGTGATCAATATCGGCCGCTGCACTTTGGTGCATCCAGGTGAGGGTGAGCCGACTTGGGTGGAATCCCCCGGTGAGACAGACGAGAGCCCACTGCCCTGTCTGTGGGTCAGGGGGAATCTGGAGGTATATTTTAGGAGCAGAAGGTGGTGCTAGTAGTGGAAGAAGGGTATGAAACAGAGTAATCACATCAGATGAGATAATTAGAATTCAAGAAGTGGGTCAATGCAGAGGCAAATAATAATATACAGCAGGGGGAAATAGGACATAAATATGAAAAGGTAAAATGTGTTGGCATTAGTGATAAGGCAGCCATCTAAACATGGAGAAATTAAGCTGAAATATTGCACAAAGTATACATCAGTAACACATTCAGGGACAAAAAGGAGGTAAAAACAACATCCACAAGCAAAACTGAAGACATTCACTCTTTGACAAATAGAAAATGTTGCGTATAAAAGGGTCTTCAATTTAATTAGTCATACTGTAAACACTCTTCCCTCTTCTCTTTACCTTTATTACTATCTATAATTACCATTACCACCGTTACAAATTGCATTACCTACAACAAATACAGTCATAAGTATAAAATAATTGATAAAGAAAAATAGAATATATATGATACTGAAAAAAGAGCTCCAATATAATAATTAAAAGTGAATGAAACTGATAAAAACGTGCAACATCAGCTGTTATTTGTTGGAGCCAACATTACATTCAGGAAAAATCAAAAGGAAGGTTTTCTTCCGCATGAAGGATTTCCACATAATAATTTGGCCATCCCTCCTTGCCTTGTTTTCTGGTGAGTTTCAATTCCCTGGGCAAGATCGATACAAGGCACTGCGCATGGTGCCGGGGTGATTATTTCTAGATCTGTCATGAAACTGCTCAGGCAAAAAGATGAACTCTGAGGGAATTTCACATGACTTGAATTTTTATAGATTGAGCCCGGCCGTTTGCTTTCATGGTGATGCATGGTCCTTGCCTTGGCGCTTGTATCGAGTCGCCTCGCCACTAAACACTCTAGCTTCTGGTGCACACGAGATACAAATGAGACATAATTACCAGCGTGGCACCATCGCCCAAGCACAGCAAACCCTTAATGAATTGCGGCCATGTTCATTTCTGAAACCAGCTATTTGTTTCTCACCCAAGACGACCAGCTCGGTCCCGTTGCCCCACTCCGGATCTCTGTGCAGGATGTTCACCTCGCAGTAATACCACCCAGAATCCTCCGGCGCGACATCAGTAATCACCAGGGAGGAGGTTTGATTCTTCTCTGAAGCTATCCGCCTGGACAACTTTGCGATGAGCTGCTTTTCCGACTTCATTTTGAACCACTGAACCCCATACTTGAGGGATTCAACTTTGAAATGACAGGACAGGGTTGCCGTCTCACCCCGCATCACATTGAGAGATGGAGGATACTGTCTAACCCTCAGTCCCTGCGGGGTCGCTGTCAGGGCTAAAGACGGAGCCATTAATACAATGTGTCATACAAGGAACTTTTAGAAAGTGCACACCGGACCTGCAGGTCAACTACAAATACTTTAAATGTGTGTTTAGTATGCCTGGGTGACAGCTGAGAGTGAGGTTTGCCAGACAACGATGATCAGACAGAACATCTAGAAGAATAAAGTCAATTTAGTGTAATTCAACAATGCACCAAACACTTATCGAATGCAATAAACCTCAGCAAATAAAAGACGCTGGTTATAAAGCTATTATTTCTCCAACAAATTCTGATCCAGACACTTAAATGCAAAAGTTTTCGACAGCATTGGAATAGGTCTGATTGTAGGACTGCTTGTCTAGTCGAGTGTGATGAAGTGATTATTAAGTGTGGCGACGAAATTCTGCAGATAAGACAAGCGGCAGTTGCTTGCAATTGGTGTGCTGATGACAAAACTCCCCACACAAAAATCATCATTCGCAAACAGATCTCATGTCTCTACCTTCTATTTGTATTAATTAAAAGGCAAGATTTCCATCCTCAGCAGCAGCACGTTATGTCTTGCTGCATCAATTTTAAAGGAGTAAATAGTTATCATACAGTTAATTCATAATTAATATCAGTGATTTGAATTGGATTTTTAAAGAAATACAGGGTTAATAGAGGTTATTAAAGACAAATCATTCACACTGACCTGATATTTGGCATGCAAACAAAAGGAGAAAACACAGGTGAGGCTGTTTGGCCATGCTGCTGTTATTCCCCCACTCCTAGCCCGAGCGGTGAAGTAGTTTCTCACATAAGTTTGAAGCTTGCCGAGCATTAAAAAGTGATGGTGTCAGCTTTTTTTTTTTTTGTACTGTATGGTTAGAGGTGATGGTTCATTAATAGGTCATGCTTCAACACAAACCTGTATCTCAGAGGCTGCTGGGGTGAGAAAAACTACATATGTCAGTGTCTTGGCCCTTTGTCTGCATGCTGACAGAAACCACAGTGCAACGGTAAGCAGGTTATTATTCTACAGGTTTCTGTTTCCTGTAAGGCTCTTTAAGCCATCAAAACACTTTGATTTGTAAGATATGTGCCTGTATGTCAGTTTTAACTAAATAAACCTTCCATTCACACTTAAGCAAACACAAAAAACCCTAATCATAGTAAAGATGTTTAGAAGTAGTAACAAATTCTTCCTTCTAGTTCTGCGGATTTGCAGTGTATTCCTGAATGTGTTGACATGTTCCAAAACTCTTGTTTTGATTTTAGCTTTTCGAGTTTTTTGTTGTGCAAAAAGCTGTAAATATGAATTTCTCGAGTGCCCTAATGAGCTGCAGTATAATGAATGCAGAAGCGCGTCCTCTGAGGGGAAAAGAAACTTGTGATGCTAGGTGAAATCATCATCATCAAAGCTACATAGAAAGTTTTAAAAAACGAGTTCAAGTCGAAGGGAAAAAAAGAAGGTCTAATTAAAACTTAAGTTGCTTAATTTAAACTATAGAGGATAAACTCTAAAAAACACTATTATTGCAACGACTTGAAGGGGTGTTAGTTTGCTTTTTGTAAGTCAGGAACTTCAAAAACAGTGACAGATGTGACCCGACTTCCAAAGTACGACAGCATGGCTTTAGATGGTGAGTTGGGAAAGATTAGATAGATTTCATTACATGGTGTAAACATGACATTATGACTCAGTGACCTTTTATATTTTTTAGTTTCACATTTCGCAATATTAGTAAAAGTCAGTGTCGTACTTTCAAATCTTACATATCTGGTGAATATACATCCTTCTGTTGAACTTAACACCACATTTCAAGAAAAATTATGTCATGTCTTTACACATTTTTTTGGAATTTTTATGTCAAAAAATATACAAAGACTATTGTTATTTATATATTATTGCTCACATATGGGATACACAATGATTATTTTTCTCCCTGGACAGGTTTCAATATAGATAAAACTGCTTAAATTGTGTTATTACAATTAATTAACACAGATTAGCTCCCCAAAGTCATCATCAATTTAGTTGATAATTCATGACTGAATATGTGCAGGTGTGAAGATGGGGAGACGCAGATGTTTGTCACTGACAAGAGGCGGACAAGTGGAGACTTTTCCTCCTGTTTGCAAATTCTCTAATTTGTAGCTACAACCCCAGCAAGAAATGAACACCAACTGCACGATGACAGCTATAATTTTCATATTAATGATTGGTAATGACCATGGATCACGTCTATCGTGGAGTTATTAGCCGCTAATAGCGCTTATATAATTTATTGGAAAACGATTTGATACGAGCACTTTATGACAGCGCTCCGTCAAACCAGACACTCAAAAATGTAATAACAAAAATTTTAAAAACCATATGAGACAAACCTGCACACACACAACAAAAGCAGAGGCTCTTTACTCAGCAGGAAGCAAACAGCAAGCTGAGGCAACTCGCCTGACCTCACCTCCTTTTCTAACCACAGGGGCCAACACAGAGCCCCGCTTCCAGCAACAAACCACACACAATGAGTTCTGTTAAAAACAAAACTGATTTTTATTTTTTTGTCTCCCTCCACTTGGTATCATTTTTAACTTTGACTTCATGGATTTTGAAAAAAAAAAAAGAAGAAAAAAAGAGAGAAATACACCGAAATAAAAGTCAAAAGAAGACAAGTTCAGCAACTATACAAATCAAAAAAGAAGTACAATCATCGTTTCACAGCACTGAACATCTGTCAGGGTGGAAGACAAATGTTTTGTTCCTTTCATTCTCGTCTCGTGTGTGTTTACACTGATAAGATCTCGCGAAAATGTAACAAATGCCTGTAATCCAGGTGTGTGTTGTGAACCAACCCGACAACCTGCCCTCTGGAGCTCAGAGAACACAAACACAGATGCAGACATACTGCTGGCATGTGAGGCCCCCCTTTCAATTACTCATGTTCATGGTGGCTGCGCACTTGAACATAGACACTTGGGTAACACACACACACTCACAGACACACACACACCATTTTGTATCAGCAACTGCAGAGTGGGCGAACCTGGAGCACTGAGGGGTGGGAGGGCATTTTTATTGGTTATCTTCCCCCACGAAAAGAAATAGAGGACGGCGAGGAGAAGGAGGAGAAGAAAGATGGGTTCCACATTCGACACTAACCTAAGCCAGCCCATTCCAGCAATTATGCACGCTGGGTTTCTTCTGGTAAAATTTGTTATTACGTTTCCAAATGAGACATTTTTCCATTACTCTGCTGTGAGGGTTCCTGCAGCCTGAGCTCTGTTATCCCCCTCTCGAGGGCACACAGCACCTGACAAACCCCTATCATGCGAGGTGTGTAAGGTGCAGCGGTGACTTTTCCTACAGCCTGGCGTTCCTGCTGGACTCATAACTGCAATATAAACCTGCGCAAAAAAACACCAGTTGGTGCTGTCACTTGTGAAAGAAATCCAAGTTTCCCCTGTCAGCTCTCGGCACCACAACCAATATTTACCCCTCGCTTGATTGACAGGGAAAATGCCAGGCGTGGGATTGTAATTCAGACAGGCCAAGTAATGGGACTCTTTCTACGGCGGAGATGCGAGGTGGGCGACTTAATGACTAGGGGAGAGACGTGGTGGGCGAGATGCTCTCCATTGTGCCGCACGGTCCGTGCGAATGTTGCTGTTGCTTCAGCTGGTGGAGTTCAGCGTGCTGTTAATTAGCCAGACGCTCCTGTTCTTAGAGGGGTGAGTGATTGACAAGACACCATCTGTGGTCACAGCAAGGGAGAGGGCGAGGACGGCGGCTTCGTGGCCCGACATCTTTTCTGCAAGATGAGGTTTTAAATATATACAGAACACCTGAACTCAATGAATTGCACAGAGAATCAGTTTTAATATCTATCTATCTATCTATCTATCTATCTATCTATCTATCTATCTATCTATCTATCTATCTATCTATCTATCTATCTATCTATCTATCTATCTATCTATCTATCTATCTATCTATCTATCTATATCTACCTGTATCTTTGTAACTAAAGTGCTCGCTACATGCTCACGTACGGAGTCTTTCCTTGTCACAATACTGTCTAGCATGCTGTATACCAACGCACTCATTAGCTGCGGTAATGGAAAAGTACTGGGCCTTAATAGACTTGCAACGTTGACTTTGCCCATGAGAACCGAATGAGCCCGTATAGTTGGTAAACAATGGATAATTAGGATAATATATGGGAATTAGGCGTGCTTTGCAGTAAAGGACATGATCAGGGGATTTAGAACAATGATAATCACTCATATATAATTGTCACTCTGCTTTTTTGGTATACTGACTCGGGTGCCGTGATGCCTGCAATTGCCCACATTATCAAATTACAATCTGTTATGTATAACTTATTATTGTATTGCACACCTTATGTTTGTGTATTCTACATCCACGTATTTACCTCTAGATACATGGTACCAATAGCTGCTGGCACTGGCAACTGCAAAAATCTCCAGGTTAGATCTCTGTCATTACTAATAAAATACAAACTAACACTGCCACACCGAACAAACTACACATACAGTACAAAATGAATCATTCACGGTTAACCGTATCATATGTTGCAAAACAAACAACAAACACTGGCCTGGATTGGCTTGGAAGAGAAAAACAAACGATTAATTCTTCATTCCCTGGATCTGAACCGTGGCTCTGAACGTATAGTTTACTGAGCTGACATTACAGCTTGCCCAAATAGTTTCAGAGAGGGGTTTAAAATCAATGCGCAATTAGGAGTGTCTTGTATCAGGCATGATGAATTATGCTCTCTGTTCTAAGGCTGGTCTATAGACACTTGATCAATTCAGCTTCTGGGGACCGGGTAAGGCAGGCCGGGGAGAAATTGCTCTATTCCAAAGCCATTCAGTCGAATGTATTGATTAACCATTGCATTCTGAATTGAAAGTCTGTCCGGGATTTGTTCTATGGAGCGAAGGTGTTGTAGGAAAGGCTACAGCCCGAGCCTGCTGCCCCAAATAAAATAAAGAAAGAGGTACATACACATCTTATCCAGGCTTACACTTCTTCTGCTATTCTGCAGTGTTGACTTTAAAGCACCATAAAAGCTATTTCTACATAGTCACTGCAACCATTCAGGAACAATGTGCAGTATCTGTCCTAAACCCTAAACAGCTTAATTATACTCTAGACTATTCTGAATAAAAGCACAGTGTTCTGAAATGTACTTCAAAGTAAATTTTTTTACAATCCCTGTTTCTAAAATCCATTTCATGACACCGCAAAGACACGCTAACAGAAATTTATTTTTAAAAATGACAACTAGGAATTTAAAACTCACTAATGAAATCTTACCATGAACACAAAATAACCTAATAAAAGTTACAGTTGTTGTGCAATACAATGCAAAGTACTGTAAACTGACACTACACGCTAGTTTTGTGAGCTGTACATAAGTTTCATGGCACCCTATTAGCAAAGATTCTGTAAACAGACCATCATAACCTTCAGCTACAGGAGCCAATCAACACTTTCTCATCAGGGTGCGCCGAATGTAATTAGGGGCTGAGGAAACGTCTTGTTTATATCACTGTAAACTCATTGAACCCCAGTTGGGGTGTTATTTATACACTTGAAGTAGGCCAGACTGTGTTTGTGATCAAGGCTATGTTAATAGTATTCATATTACATAGTGCAACCATAAATAGTGTGTGGTACACCTTCCCGCGGGAGAGACCACAGCGCTCGAGTTTGGAAATCCAATATGAGTGCCTGACTGTCTTCTCTCCCTAAATGGAGAGTTCACTGTCTGGTTAGTGTCATCCCATCTCCCTCTGGCTCTCAGCTTTTTGGATTTGCATTGTCAGGATATCCTCCCACAGGCCCGTCAGAGCAGGCGCTCTCTCAGCAGCATCCTCATCTACCCCTCAAATTGTGCAGCCTGGGGATCAGCCTGCCTTGTTGCCCGCACCCTCTCCAGTCCTCCTGTCATACCACCAGTGTGACTCACTTACAGTACTGTGCAAAGGTTTTTTTTTAGTTTTTTTTTTACTTCACATGTTTAGATTCTCATCCATCACATAATACCATCATTATGGCTTCTGATTGGTCCCGAATTCATGTACAGTCACAGTCGTAATGAACTATTGCCAGCAACGAGAACACGGAGTCCTGCGACAGATGCTTATGGGTCCTAGAGAGTCCTGATCTCAGCATCATCGAGTCAGCGCGAGGTTACATGAAAAGACAGAAAAACACTGAGACAGCCTCAACTCACACAAGATACCACATATCTGTCAAGCACCTTGGAAAACTGTTTGCAAGTGTACCCAGGAGAACTGGTGTGTTTCAGAAGCAAACAGTGCAGAATGGTGTAGATATTTCTGTTTACTGCATTTTATGTGACAAATAAAAACTATTCATGACATCAATTTCGAAAAGCATCCTCTCTTTAAGTGCCACCAAACTTTTGCACAGCACTGTACATACATCATGACCCATGAAAACATGTTATTTTGCTTGTTTGTACAAATGCTCACATTTTTGTTCATAACCACTCCGACCATTTCAAGTCACATTGCGCAATTTTCCCCTCAATCTGGAACATTTACCCACCAACCTGAACACAACATACAATATAAAAGAAGTCCAGTTGCCTTCTACTGAAGCACTTAGGATTACCATGACCTGGATGACTGAGAATCTACACAGAAACATTTGCTTGTTTTTTTTTTTTTTCAAAATCCACCCACACACGAATATTGACGTGCTGTTTTCAAACCCACACCGAGAAACATGACAGTATGTTATTTTTTTGTCCGTATTTTTTGTTTTGTTTTTTATCTTCTGTTTTTTGATAATTTTTTTTCTTCATCAAGGACAGATTATGTACATACAGATGTTATATGCCACTGAAAAACCCAGTGGGACGCTGACATAGAACAGTATGTGAGTGACAAACAGAAGAAAAACCAAAAAACAAAAGGCTTAAAAGACAGAGATAGCGAGAGGATGAAACTGTATCTGAGACAGAAGAAAAGAAGCACTGACCAAGCGACCTGCTCTTGTGCTTGAAATGGAATCCATCACTGTTTTTCGGAGCAACAAGATGCATGCACAACGCGTGTTCTGTCATACAGACGACCCAAATACATTGCAGAGGGCAAGACTTCTTGAGTACAACATGTAAGTGTTTTCGATTAAGGGCCATTTAAACAGAGCTTCACAATCATTTCAGAGTACTGTACACAATAAAAGTACAACAACAGACTTATTTGATATACCTTGTTAATGGCGGATTTTCAGATTTACACCACAGCTTTAACCATGACTGATATCTCTTGCACAGTAGAAGAAGGGGTTATTGCTGGTTCGAAACGAAATTAAAAACCAAAAAATAAAAATAAGAAAACATTCAGACATTTGATTGAATATTGAGTAATTCCCCATTCAGGTCGCAGTAGTCAGGGTGCAGCTGGGGTAAACTCATCTCTCCGTGCAGGCTCGTTATGGCAAATTTGCATATAGTCGCTGCATGTGAGTGGAGCAGTGTTTTAGAGGAGAAACGAGTGCCACTGTATTGAAGTACCGGGCTTGCCTCCCACTGTTTGTGCTGTGCGGGGGAAGTGGCTGGATAATTGTGCCATGGGGGGTTTTGTAGTGCCCATGCCTGCATGTCACAGGTACACATTTGGAGGGAGTACTGGTGCACCACGGCGAGGTTGTCCTTGAAGAGGATTCCTGTCAGTGGCAGGATTGAGCTTGATTTATGGGGGCCATAACTGGGCGGCAGGAAGGACAGGTGGAGCCCGGGCTCCTTCGCTTAGCCAGCCACAGGTAATGGCTAATTACATCTTTATCTCCCTGCAGTCTGGCAGAACAAGAACTGACTTACAGCCACGACCAGAGACTGACATGGATCCAAATCATTTATCTAGCTGGTCGAGAGAAAGACATACTATGATAAGTGGACAAAATGTGCTGTAAATGTGTGTGATGCAGTTTAACAGCATGACAAAAAGAGTCAAATACATAACCTGTTACAAATTATAAATTACATCATCCGTTTTTCTCCGCTTCCCAGACTCGGATGAAATGATCCCTCGGACTGTTTCAAATGTGTTTTTAAAAAGCTTGTCATGGCAAAATAGAGCACATCACTTCGAAAACTTTACACCTTTTTTTTTGTTTGTGTTTTTTTTTGTCATTGTAGTCATTCAATGTGTATGAGTTAAGTACAAAAACTATTTTTCCCCCCACGCACGGCTCGTTAACCATCAGATTTTGTTCTTTTTTTTCTCACATGGAATTACTATTCATAGTTATTCAAATACTTATTAACATCATCATCGTCATCATCATCATCATCATCGGTAGTATTATTAACACCAAAAAAGTAAAAGCAGGTAACCTTGCAGAGTAAAACAGACACAGTGCAGGGAGGAAGGGAGGGAGGGAGGGAGGGGAGGAGAGAGTG
>OMNN01097911.1:22147-34410 GCA_900302755.1 Chromis chromis
CATTTACGATCTGTAGATCGGAGGCCTTCCGAGCGGATTGGACCGGACAAAATCACTCGTAACACACCGCACACCACAGGAGAATCGGACACGATGTGGTCCGACGATCGTGCCTTTGCCGGCTTTGATCGTAAGGGGGAGATCGGAGCAAAAACCGGCCCGATTATCCTGTAGTGTGTAGAGGCCTTTAGTCGAAGACGTTTCACCTCTCATCCAAGAGGCTTCATTAGTTCTAAACTGACTGGTTGGGAGTTCCAGATTTTATACTCTTCAGGAGCCATTAACACTATTGAAACTCCAGTCTCTGTTGGGTGTGTGTTGCCCCTTCCTCATTATGCGAGTCGTTAGGTCATTCCCTCTCACAATGGGATTTGTTAGGGCCCTTTGTGGCCAGGTGTGAACAGTGCCAATGAGGGTAGTTAGGTCCTAACCCTAACTAACTGCCCTAACGAACCGCATTGTGAAAGGGAGTGACCTAACGACTCGCATAATGAGGGAGGGGCAACACTCACCCAGCAGACTGGAGTTTCAATAGTGTTAATGGCTCCTGAAGAGTATAAAATCTGGAACTCCCAACCAGTCAGTTTAGAGCTGATGAAGCCTCTTGGATGAGAGGTGAAACGTCTTCGAGCTAACTCAACCAAGTCCAGATGCTACGATTGAAACTACGAGGATAACCATGACCTGGATGACTGGGACTCTTCACAGACATTTTGTATACGCGGTTACCAGTTGACAGTAGTAATATCTACAAACAGGAATAAACAGGTATTAGTCTGATGTAAGCCAGGCTTCAATATTGGCACAGAATCAAACTCCTTTTGTTGTGTGTTGATGGAGAGGTGTTTCTTTGACACAAAGGACAACTATAAGAAGTAGTATTACACGACTGGCCAGAAAGATAACCAGTATATCAGGAATAATTAGCCTACATCCTACACTGGTTCATTAGTTTTGCTGAAGTAGTCTTTTCATACTCTTGTGTGGTGTGTCCTGTTCCTGTCGTGTTATAAAGTGTGCAATACATGTTGTCACAACAGTGCACTTCAGGTCAAAACAGTGTGCTTCCTCCATAGTGGTACTTTTAAATGCACCATAAACAACACGGTAGATGCAGAGTTGTATTTGAATATGAAAATAACTTATGTGGCTGTGGTTTTAAACCTAACGGGAAGTGATACAGTGACAGGTGTTAGGTGTCACTAAGAGGCAGACGCTGTTGGGTTCACCAAGCTTCACCGCTGGTTTCAGTCCTAGTTTTAGGAGGCTGAGCTGTTTCTGTGTGAAGTCATCTACCTGAGTCTTGTTCAGATGTCAGGACTGGCTGTAGTTACTTGTACATGTGCTGGATGCTTTGCACTGAGGGGTTTCCAGGAACATTAATACCTACAGGGAAATGAACTCCTAACCCTGGTTGTGCTGATGTCCCGCACTGATCCTTGAAATGGGTTACGTATTCACACACCAAAGACACCTCTGTAATAGATTGCCTTTAATTAGCCTGTTGTGATTTGACTTTCTCAGTGTACACCAGCTAGCAGGGACAAAATCTGACAACAAACAAACAAACAAAAAAAACCTTTTCACGTTTATACACTTTTAATTAAGTTTATAAAATGAGACCCACTCTAACTTTAACAGTGCTTTACTTTATTTTAACCAGTTTGCTGTGCTGCAATGACAGGTCTGTTCAGTGTGCCTATGGCCCATAAAGTTTCTGTAGGTGTAAAGCAGGAAAGCCTTCGTGGTGTTCTTGACTGGATTGTCAGCAAAGTCATAAAGTAGGAGTTAGTTTAAGCCACGCGTCAGGCATGTAGCCAGTATTATCTACAACTATAAGAGATGCCAGAGCCCAATATCTCCTATTACTAGCCGAAAAAGAGATGACCTAAAAGAAAGGTTTTTCCTATCAGTCATCCCACCACTAAAGTGCCTGACATCTCTTCTCATGCGTCTTGTACCCAGGGTCACACACTAAAACAAATAGAATGTAATCGTAGTACCTCCTCTGGCTCACTTGACAGACATTACAGTTCGTGTTTGACTGTAACTGTTGAATCTGTGACAGCACAACAAAGCAAATCCACCCATAGACACACCCGCACCCTTACAGACGCAATGTGGCGAGTTAGGCCAGCTCCTGTGGGTGTTGTGCAGTCTGGCTGCCCCACTGGCCGCTCACACTTTCCATACTGGTGGTGGCAACGAGGCAGCCAACTGGGGCCTTACTGGAGGAACAGGTTGGTAATGACTGGGTTCAGGATTGCCACTGTGTTTAGAGTTTGAGTTAAAGCCAAAGAGCGAAGAGAGTGTCCGGCCACACAACACCAACAAAGGTTAGAGAGAGTAAAAACAGTATAATGTGGATAAATGCTGTACTGTGTATATAATAATCAGGTTTAATATGACGTCTTGCCAACTCATAAATGCCAGTAAAACTATTTGTCGTCAGTGTCATGTGATAGTTTGACATGATAACATCTTAACAGCGTATTTGTTTTTTTCCTTGCCATCACATGCACTTGTAGTTTACATTTTTCTTACAGGAAATACTGTGTTGCATTGCCTGTATGTTTCAGGGAAAGATTATGGGATGTTCTATAATTGCATAGTTAACATTAACTAGCTGTAATTAATAACCAGTTCAGTCTGTCTGGGGTGTGTTTACTAAATGCTTCAGATCCAGTCTGACTTTAGGAGAAGAGAGATGAGGTCCAACAGAACCAAAGCAGACTTTTGGTCTGAATGACATCTTTTCCCAGCATGCACTGTCACCATCTGTGTGTCTTGTTTAGGTTCCTTTTCATTGCAGCTACTTCCATCAGTGAATCAATGGGAGTGTTCCCTTTTCTGCTTCATGCTGTGCTTTGTGTAATTAAATAAGCATGAATGGAGCACATGACCCTGTTGCTTTTCTTATCTATGTTTGTGTGCGTGTGCACATGCACGTATTAATATAATTTGCCGGGGTTAAGTTTGTATGAATGCCTTTTTGTGTGAATAATAATGTCATTGTGAATGAATGAATTGAGCCTTCATGCATTTCGTCTTGACCATGTGTATTTGTTAATTTGTGTGCCTGTGTGCACCCCTCCACAGCATAATCTGAAACGCTGAAAAACCCAACCCCCATCTGTTGGATAAAGAGAAAAATCTATAAATGAAATAAAAGTAATTTCCTGTGCTGGTGTTGGGCTATGGGCAACAATTAACGTTTATTGTTATTTAATTCTATTTATTTTTATTCTCTAAAATATTAGAAAATAGTAAAAAATTAAGTTCAAGAAAACCTCTTCAGAGGTCTTGCTTTGTGCAATTAACATCCAAAAACCCAATGATGTTCAGTTTGTAATATTATAAAATAGAGAAAAGTAGGAAATCATTACAATTAGTCTTGAACCAATACATTTTTAGCCAAAAAGTAGACGTATTAATTAACAGAATAATTGGCAATTTATTTTGTTTCTCTTGATTAGCTGTGTATCTGTTTACAGGACATTTACATGTGTTTTAGGAGGAGGCAAACGTAATCTGTCAAAGGTGGAAATCGTATGTCTGCCATGCTTCATCTACAGTAGCACTTACTGATCTTCAAAAGTGCTTTTGAACTGTCTTAATTACGTGCCAAAAGCTGGGTGTTTTTATTTATCTGTGCTTACTTGCAGCCATGTTTCAACAAGCTTTGTATGAAGACATGTTTGCTTGTGGTGTAGACCAACTCCCAGCAAACTTATTAAGGCAGCAGGATGAAACATGTAGAGACAATGGGCTAATTCAGATGTCCTGGCCAACTTTGACAGTGTGTGTCTTTCAGTGCTGCTGGTTAACCTACATGTCCACGTGAGGCTGTTGGCCTAACTAAAATTTGGGACTATTGTATCAGGACATTTGTCTCTGGCAGTCTGTAACTTACTTAGCAGTAAACTGATTACAGAGAAACTCAGTTCTGCTAAATCACAAAAAAACCCAAACATACGAAAATAGTACCTACAGACTTTATTCTAAAACAGGAAATAGGGGAGTTGATTAAAGATGCCTGGTTAGAGATATAACTAAGTAATGAATGTAACAATACCGGTAACTGTACAAATATGCCAATAGGGATTACTACTAGCGACACAACGTTAAAATAAAACCAACTGCTGGTGGTGAATACAACCTTGTATATCGTAGTGTTGGGTGACTGCTGAGTGAAGCATATGCATTTAAGCCTTTGATGCCCATAAAGTTCTGTATTGGAAGTGTTTTAGAAATAGAACCACTCAAACTGTGATTACGGGAAGCTCAATGACCTCATTCAGCGCCAACTTGGCCTGTCAGAGACTGTGACATTCAACCGGCAACTGTGAGGACTTAAAAAACAATCTTAGGAATTGTGTAACTGCCTGTTTGAGGTTAGGTTTGCAAATTACCCATGCTTATGGGCAGGTATCATTAACTCAAAGATGACAGCGTGATTAGATTACCTTGGCCAGCACTCAAAAATGTGGATTACAAAACCACAAAGTTGTTTTGACTGGCATGTCTTTGGAGTGTCCATATGATGTTGCCTCGCCAATTACACTGACACCACAGTGCACCATACTATTACTATACTACAAACCTTCTTGTATTTGTGGAATAGCAAAAAAACCCAACAACTTCTAGGCTCTAAACAAATATACCTACTTAGTGTGAAACTCTTTATGTAACTTTTACAATATTATACGTCTGACTGAAGAGGTAACTATCACAACAAAGCTTTTTAAATGTTCTAAAAGCTTATATTTGGCTTTACGTGCAGGCTGCCTTCCTACAGAGCTGGGCAGACAGGAGGGAAGGGGAGAGCTTTAACCCTGGTCTCCCTTGCTGACCCTGAGTAAACCAGCTAGCCATGGATGACAGCTCCTCACTGGGCAAAGTCAGCAGCTCTACAGAGTCCGTGGCCACCGTCACCAGTGAGGAGTTTGTTCTGGTCCAGACCAGCACTGCCGGATCACCACAGGGCTCTGAGGGCAAGCCAAGACTCAAGGTCAGAACAACGCATGGACACAGTTTTGCATCTGATTTAATCAGTTTATATTAGTAGCTATGTCCACATTGTACAAAAATTCTAGAGTAATCGTTTTTTAAGCTGTGTGGAAACTACTGGTTTGGTTTCCAGGGGTAAAACGTAAAATACATCAGCAAAACAACTCCTTTCCCATCACCTTCCTTCTAGGGCTGCACAAATAATCAATTTTAAATCGATATGGCAAATCACAAAGGCTGCAATTTGATTTATGTATTGCACCACGTCTGACCCAGGCTTTAATCTGTTTTAGTCAAATTCATGCTTTGTGTGACAGTCACACTTTTGATGGTATCCCATGTGATAATGCTGCATCACATGTTTTATATCTATCGCACAGTGAATCTTGACTTGAACAAAATTAAATCACAAATCAAATTACACTAGCAATGTATGTCAGAAGGAATAAAGAGGCAGATAAATGTTTTGTTCATTTGCACACACAGACGGACCTGGTAAATGTCAGACACACTGGTGCGACCGATGTAAATGTTTTTCACGCTACACCTGCATTTCATGTGATTCTGTGTTATTTCAATCTAAGACAGGAAAATGATGGGGTGATGATTGTCTCAGTCCTAGTCACTCTTCCCTCTTTTCATGTATCCTCTTCCTCACTCTGTTTTATTTCTCCTTGTTCCCTTTTTACCCCTTCCCAATGTTTTGTCTTTTTCTCTCCCCCCCAGATGTCTTGGAACGGGAGTGAACAGCTGGAGAAAGCTATGGAGGAGATATTGGACGATGATGATGAGGTGAAGGTAGAGAAGAGCAGTGTGGAAAAGATGGAGAAGCACAAGGAACCAGAGAGCCGAGTCTTGGAGACCCAACCAGCAGGTAAACACTCTTCAAGTTTCATTTTAGGTGGTTGTATGTACTTGCAGGTAGTCACAGTCTGCCAATCAGTCACTCTTTGAAAACTTTAATTTCAAGTACAACATATTCTTCCAGTCAGCATTTTCTTTATTTAATAAGAAACTATTAGCAAAAGCAGTTGATTTAGTTGCATTGTGAGTTTTACTGTTTGGCACTGTACCACATTTTACTGAAATTTATTTAAAAAAGACATATCATTGTGGCTATACACTAGGGTTGGTCCAGAATATGCGAATATTCGAATATTCGTTCGTTGTGGTGGTATTTGAATAGTAATTTTGATATTCGAATAGTCGTATACGCCGCCGGCTGATGCCGTGCGTCGCCGGTAGATGCGGAGCGTCGCGGTAGCTGGGCCCCCCCCTCTGGTGCACCGTTACGGCTCAAGATGAATATTCGAATAGTCGTGATTAATTGGGCCCGAATATTCAAAGGACGGCAACTACTATTCAGAACAGCCCTACTATACACATAAGTAAAGTGTCATATTTTAAAAAGCTTGTCTTTACAACATTTAACATGTGGCACAGCGATTCATATTCAGTGTCTTGATGGATCAGTAAAGGTAAAACTGAAAGGTTATGGACATAATGGAAAATGTACTGGAAACAAAAGGATGACTGCAATAACTTCTTTAGTTCTTTTCTACACTCTATTCTCAGCTGTTATAGGATATACATTGAAGAAAAGGATATGCAAAACCTTTCTAATTATGCATTATTATGTATTAGAGTGGTGCGAATAATCTCACAGTATATTTGTTCATATTCCACTGGAACTAATAATATCTAAACATTCTTGTTGGCAAAAACATGTAAATTGAGGAGAGTGCTTTGTGCAGGCCGCTGACATACCAAAATCTGGTTTTGCCATATCAGATTAGCAAGGCTGCTATCTGAACTCTCTGACATTGACCTAACTGCTTTGTATAATGGCAAGGACAGGTTGGTCCAGATGGTTCAACAAACATTGGTACAAAAATAACGCTCTCAAAGGGGTCAATACAATGCACTGTTTAGCTCAGTGGCAGCTGCAAAGAATTTGCACTAGCAGGCTTACACCTAACAGGTTGCAGTCCCTCTGGGTGTCTTGTTATTAAAAGTGCACTCCTTATGAGTTATATCTAATTACCTGGGATATATGCAGCCGCCACACCAACCTTGTGTTCATTATGTTTAAGAACTTTGCATTCTTTGGTTTGACTCAGCCCTGGAAAACTTTTGTGTTTCATTTATGATGGTGTTTATGTTTCAGTTTCATATCCAAATGCTACTGAAATGTGTAGTACTGCTAACCACTGTGTTAAAATTAAACATGTTTGTCTGAAGTGTGATTTTAAACCCAGTTTTTCATTTGAGGGACCAGAAAATTTAACTCCTCAAACACTACAGAAAAGTAACTGTCAGGATGCGTATCAGACGAGAACTCCAGTGCAAATTACCTCTGTATGTATTTTTGGATGATGTAGACACGTGTCAAGCCTTTCTGGTGAAGCTTGTTACTTTCAGGTGAAATGAAACGGCTTGTGATACCATGCATTACAGAGAAGGGAAGCACACGGCTGTGTCTCTTCGGGCAAGTAGTGGAGTTAGCAATGTTGTCAAGAATGAAATGTAAAAGGCCAAAAACTGCAAAAAGTCGAGGTATGTCCAAACATTTGTGTAGTACTACGTAAATATGTTTAAATGTGCTGTATATTGTTAATGCACATGTGTGGCTAATGTCAGCTGGTGAATGCAGGGAAATGAAAAAGGGTGAAAGTGGAAAACATATATTTTCAGTTTAACTTCGTCTGACTGATTTTTGCATTTATTTATTGATTTGCAGTTGCTTTCTATTCTTACTGTTTTTCACATTTTCCATGCTACCCTGTTTTGCTGTGGCAGTGGTGGTGCACAGCTGCAGAGTAACTTAAGAGGAAATGGTTAGCATAGTGTAGAAAAAGAGCCAGTCAGCATTGCAGGTCCGGCTGCTGCTCTCATTGTTCTGCTTCCTGTTTGTGATTGTAAAAGTTCCAGGTCAAAGGTCATTTCAGAGAAGACCCCTCAACTTCCTGTGTCATTCTCTTACCTTTTTATCTTTACTCCTTGTCAGTGACGTTTCTGCAGTTTCTCCCTCACATAATGTGTTGACAGTGCAGCAGTTGAATCTTCACAAGGTTCAAATTTTACCAGACTGAGAGAATCCTTTTAGCTAAGAATATGATCAGACAGAAAATATAGCAATATCACTACTTGTCTGTCTGTCCGTCCACAGAAGCATGTCCAGCGTTATCCAGCTCCACAGCCCCCACAGAGGAGGACAGCGTCCAGTTCAACAAGCTGTCCTACCTGGGCTGCACCTGGGTCAAAGCCCCACGCAACGAGGCAGAAGCACAGAGGGCTATGGCCACCCTAAGAGCTGAGAGTGCCATCCCCATCCCCATCACCCTGCATGTCCCTTGTGGGCCAGATGGTTCTGTCAGGTCAGCCAGAAAATTAGGACAGACTGTATGATTGAGATGGTGAAACACAGGCCCAGGTCAAATAAAATAGCCTGTGGTCAATGAAAGTAGTTTCGTTTGAAAATGAAATGTTGATTGGAACTAAAGAAACTGAAATTTTAAGAATAGACACAAAGTTTTATAGCAATAAATATGCAGGAGTGGTGCTCTAACTTTTTTCATGGAGCATAGTATATGTAATCATACAAACAAATCATAACTGTGTTAGAGTCACTTAAAGAATTACACATTGTATTACCAGATAAACTCCTGAGTTTAACAACGACATTACTACTTGTTGAATTATGTGCTTGTTTAAGCTGCCCATCATTGTTGAAGCCTGATAGTCAGCAGAGGAAATTGAGTTACAGATAAAATGGATATGACAGGAGCTGAGAGAAACTTTTCAGTCATCCTGAGTCATTAAATGAAAGGGGAACATGGAAATGTTTAGATAACACCAAAGAGGAAATGAGACAGGACTTTTTTTTATCAGACTGAAATAGTTTACATTTTTGTGCGGTTTCAAGACAGACAGATACCTTGCCTCTTGACTGAATGGAAGCTTGGTTTAATATAAAGCTAATGTGGAAACTATTAATCTAATCTAATCTAATCTAATCTATTACCACACCAAAATTATCGATTTACAATATCTGACAGCAATTTTGCATATTAACACACAATATGTTCAAACTTTTAGAATGTTGCAGGTCTGTAGAGAAAAAGCAATAAAAAAAAACAACTTGATGTCAGTTGAATAAAGTGCTGTCAAACATATTGGCTCATCTTAAGTGCATTTACATTTGCATTTGTGTACATTTTTTTAATATTATATTATATTATATCATATCATATCAGAGTATCATTTCCTTGTATAAAATAAAGTAACTCTCTCCAGGATTGTGGATCAGGCCTCCGGAACAGAGATCGCCTCCTTCCCCATCTACAAGGTGTTGTTCTGTGCTCGTGGCCGAGAGGGCTCGGTGGAAAGCGACTGTTTCTCCTTCACTGAGAGTTACCGAAGTTCCGAGGACTTCCAGATTCATGTTTTCTCCTGCCACATCAAAGAGGCCGTGAGTTACATTCATGTAGTTCACATTACAAACTGCAACTGAGCATGCTTTTCACTCAACTATATAGTGAAAACTATAGAGCACCTACTTTTTAGCATCACTGCCCAAAATGTCCAAAATCACCTTTTACAATCTTGTAATTCAAGTGGTCTGAGAGCAAACCAGACTTCTTCACCTCCTCCTGGATCTGTTTTCAGGCTTTAGAAAATCTAACCTGTGACGGAAGACGTTAGCCAATCACAGGGCTTTTCACCCAGATCAGGTGTGATAGTGCAAAGACCAACAAAGTCCGTGGGGAGAGTAGGTTGTGGTGGTGCAACGGGTTAGACGGAAGACTTTCCCTTCAGTGGGGTCTGAATCCAATGAGGAACCTTAAGAAACTGTTAATGTTTCGCGTGACTATTTTTTTGCACATTGGAAGTATGAACTTAAAACTTTTTGTTTTTTTACCTTATCAAGATTTCTGTTCAACCAGCATTAAGGTCTGGGTTAGAAACAACATGGCTTCATGATGTGTTGTCAAGGCCTGTTGTGCATTTGTACCAAAAAGATTTATTAAGTAAAAAAAAAAAAGCAGATTGGAACAGGAAACCGAATTATTAAAAATGTTTTGGTTAAAGTAAGATTTGGAGTGAGTAATCAAAATTTGACATACTACACAGTTGGCAAGAAGAAAGACAATAAGATGCTGCTGTCTTTGGCAGTCTGGAAAAAAAATGCATCTTGTTTTCTCTTAAATCACATTCTACATTAACTCAAAAGAAATGTTGTAGTCGAATGTCAAATTTACTATTCGAATACCACCACAGTGAACGAATATTCGAATATTCGATTATTAGGGTCCAGCCCTAATCTATACTATGTAAAGTCACCATTTTTCTCAGTTTTGGTAACACCTGTGGGCTCTTGGAAAAGTGTTGTACATGTTGATCCTATTTTTTTTTTTTGAGTTCCCTTCACTTGTAATCATGGTTCTGCTGTTTCCATAGAGGTGCAGAACTTTATATTGCAGTGAAAAATGAGCCCACAGTGAGTATAAATGTGACAGGATGCAAATACCATCCAGAAACTGCTTGGAGTTCAGAGGGTTAAAGCCATCATGACACCAGTATTGTGGAATGTGGAACATAATATACCCATATCGCCTGTCTTATCTTAATGAACAGACATTTCTTCTTTTGTATGTGGACTGGTATAAACATGACAGGCTTACTGATGCCTGATAAGTACTGACACTACTAAACCAGCTGATGGCACTGTTGTCTTCTTTTCTGAGTCATCTCCAGTCTATTCTACAGTTGTCTTTATTGTTTATTTTTTACTGTCATGTTCTGATCATTTCTATTTGTCTATGTACTACGTATTCTATTCACTTATACATTTTGTTTTACAACATGTCATGTTATCGTCTCTGCCTGCTCTTAAATGACAGTCCATTACGTTTACTTTTTTCCTTCCTCTTCTTCTTCTAATCACCTCTATTTCTCTTTTTGTCTGCAAAGCTTCTGTTTACATTCATCATCTCCTCTTGTCCTTTTTTCCCATTTAGGTCAGTCGTATCCTGTACAGTTTCTCTACAGCCTTTCGACGTTCTTCGCGGCCAGCAGACATCAGGGACACAACACAGTCCAGTCCGCCTGATGGTGATCTTTACACCTTCACTGTGTCGCTGGAGATCAGGGAGGATGATGGCAAAGGCAACTACAGGTACTTGGTGCACATGTGCAGATAAACACAGTTAAATGATTCGCACACATTTTCTTATCAGCACTGGACTGTCGGTATGATAGATGTGTTGGTAGCTGGAAAGGCTTAATGTGCAGCTGCAATACTATGTTATCTGGCTGCTATTGTTCACCCGTAAAGAGCACAAAGCTTATCATCTCACTAAGACAATTTTTCCATTTTCGCAAGCCATCGTATATCAGGTTTTCCTTAGAGATGGATTTTCATTCTCTTAGTGTTATCTGTTCTCCTCTGAAATGAAATGGCCCAATAGCTGTTCTGAAAGCACAGCAGATGCCCATTTTATATATATAAAATACACTCAGGAGAAGACTTGAGGGAAGACATGTCATATTTTATCTATAACTGGGCTAGTCTTACTAAAGTAATAATCTTTTTTAAGAGAAGATCTGGAAAAGAAACAGGCAGACAGACACAGAGAACAATAGTTCAAAGAGTGTAAATCACAGTAGAACAATACTTAAAATCAAAATTTTCTAAGTCACTTAGGTTATAAGCATTACCTGATTCTTCTTCCTCACTACAGTCCAGTGCCTAAGGACAGAGATAAGTTCTACTTCAAACTGCGACAGGGGGTCCAGAAGAAGGTTGTGGTTTCAGTTCAACAAATGTGCAACAAGGAGCTGGGCATTGAGAGGTAAGGATCACTTTTAAAAACTGTAATACACGATGAGGCAATCTGTGTCTTAGCAGGTGTCCTACTATATTTATTCCTCAACCTGTTTGTTAAACTGTATAACTCAGGTTTTACCCCATGTTAATCGTGTACCCCAAACCTACATCTTTACCCTTCTTTCTCTTAACCTGTAGCTTCGTTGGGGGTTATTTTTTCATTAATTTATCAGACTATATTTTTTTATAGTCTGGAAGGCATCTGCAACAATATAGAGCTCAAACACTTTTCTAAACTTGCTAGGTATGAACACAGCTTACAAAATATATGGCCTTGTTATAAACTTCATTTTAGTCAATTATTCAATGATTTTCCATATGAAAGCACCAGACCGCTTTAAATTGTCTTTCTCAAGGACAATGC